>JAHWXV010032473.1:0-12902 GCA_024586415.1 Phrixothrix hirtus
TGTATAGAAATGAACACGAGATTTTGAGTGAAATGAGAAAGAGAAAGCCAGATGTGCTGTGTATGAGTGTAACGATAGGGATGGATGAGCGAAGCCTAGGTTCCTGGTCTGGAGTAAAGAGTTGGACGCATAGTTCAAAGGGAGTGGGATTAATTTTGAGCAAGTTTGTTAATGCCTATGTAAGGGAGTATGAATTGGTGTCTCTCCGGCTACTCTAGGTTTAATTAAAGATAGATATAAGGAAAGTAATGATTATAGCGCGTTATGCTACGGTGAATGGTGATAACCAGGATGAATGTGAATTTTTTTGGATAGAGTTAGAAAGGGTACTTAATGCATCTGAATGATAGAGTGATTTTACTGGGTGACCTGAACAGATGGGTGGGGATAAGAAGAGAAAATATAGATCGTGTAATTACCCCTTACGACCATCCCAGAACTAATGAGAATGGGGAAGCGTTAGTTGGGTATGCTTAGAAAAGGGCATGTTTGTATCGAATACGTGGTTTAAGCATACGGATTTCCATTTATGTACGTGGCAAAGAGGAGAGTCTAGAAACATGACTGATTTAATCGTTTATGATGAGAGGTTACGTGAAGAGGTGAAGGACACACAAGTGAAGAACACACAAGTGATGAGAGGTTCTGAATGTGGGATCGATCATTTTCTGGTAATGTCAAGAATTGAGCTTGCTAGAAAGTGGGTATATAAGAAGAAGGCAGTTGAAAGAAAGGCTATAGTGAAAGTGGAAAGATTGTAGGAAGAGAATGTGAGAGACCAATACGTACAAAACCTCGAGAAGACAATGTTGTCAGAAGAATCTGAATGGAAGTATGACATTGGAAAATGTGGCATCGAATGTGCATGGAAGAGTTTGAAAGGCATCGTGATAGAATGTGCAACTAAAGTGTGTGGAATGAGTATGATTGGAAAGTCAAAAAAAAAACACATACAACTGAAAATTATTTTATTAACAAATATGACAAAAACGAAGCATTATTATACAATGAAGTTCCAGAAATCAGCCACCTTCTCAGATCACTATACGAAACTAAAATATTATGGACCCGTACAAATACTTTTCCAAGTTACCTTATATACTAGTCAACATTCAACGAATACTGATTTAAACTTGCGACTATTAATATGGATTGTACCTTCCGGTATCAAAACAATTTTTCTGCAAACAATTATAATCATATTAATTAATTTTACTAAAAATGTACATTTTATTTTATTCTATAAGAAATTGATAATGCTTTTTGATAAAAACTGTTTCTATAACACAGTTATAAAAATTTCTATTTTAAATAATTTCACACAACTCATACACTTTGTAACTAGAAACATCCATACTTATTTAAAATAATTTCCGGAAACACGGTTAAAATCAAACAATAACTTTAAATTAATTTACATTTACAATATCTGTATAAAAAGAAACAACTTCAGTAACATAAGGAAAACCTTTAACTTCAGAAATGTGGTAAGCAAGAACCTTTCTTTTATGTAAAAAGGTTATTTTCAAATAACATTGTCGCCAATGCTAACAAAATAAAATATTTTTAATAAAACTAATAAATGTTTTTATTTTAAAAAAACAAAATTTTTAGGAAAGACTATAAATATACTTCTGAATTAAAATACTCATATTTCAAAGCACCATCTGGTAACAGGGATACTGGGATAAGTGTGAATTTGGGAAATGCTAGAACTAATAAAATCGAAGAGAACGATAACAGTATATGCGTGGAACAAGTATGAAATGTAATAAAAAGGCTTAAAAATGGGAAGGATGCTGGAGTAGATGAAGTTACAAGCGAAATGCTAAATTAAGGCGGTATGCCACTAGGTGAATATGGTTGTGCAAAATGTTTAATGCTTGTGTTCAATTAGTAAGGGTGCCAAAGCACTGAAAGAGGGCTATGATCGTGCCGCTGTACAAAGGCAAAGGTCATAGATATAAATGCAGGAAGCTATTGAGCTATAATTTTATTAAGTGTAGCTGGGAAGGTGTTTGGTAGAATTACAATTGACAGAGTTCGCATAAATACTGAAAGGAAGATATGGGATGTATAGTGTGGGTTTATAGCTGGATGAGGCTACGTGGATCAAATGTTTAGTTTGCAGCAAATGTCCGAGAACTTTTTGCACGTTAATGAGAAAATGTATTGTACATTTGTGGATTTAGAGAAAGCGTATGATAGTGTGAATAGATGCAAGTTATGGGAAACTGTGACGGTGTATAGTGTAAAGGGAGAACTACTGAATGCAATAAAAGCAATGTATGATGGAAGCAGAGCGTGTGTCAGTGTAAATGGTACGGTCAGTGAATACTTTGAAATTAAGCTAGGTCTAGAACAAGAATGTGTGATGTCTCCTTGGTTGTTTAATATATATTTATTGATAAATGCATGAGAAGTGCATGTGAGGACTTGAGTGGTATAAATATATTCAGCGAAGGTGTAAAAGTGTTGATGTATGTAGATGATGCAGTACTAGTAGCTAAAAGTATGAGCCAAATGTAACGAATGTTGAATAAATTTGTGGAAGTGTGTGAAAGAATGGATCTGAAAATCAATAGTGGCAAGACAAGGTAATAGTGTTCAACAGGAAAGGTGGAAAGGAAATATGTCAGCTGATGTTGGGTAGCGAGATAATTGAGCAAGTGGATAAGTTTGCTTACCTTGGCAGAATGTTTGCGAATTATGGGCGAATAGAAGGTAAAACTGGAAACAGGGTGAATTCAGGAAGGAGAATAATTGGCAGCATGCAATCAGCAACAAAGAGTGAACAGTTGAGTATGGAAGCAAGGAAGGCTATGTACAATAGTGTATTTGTTCCTACTGTTTTATATGGCAGTCAGACTTGAGTATGTCAGAAGAAGCATGTGAGTAAGTAAGTACCTAAAAGCTGCATGTGGCAAACCGAGACGTGACAGAGTAAGGAATGAATGGGCGATTGATAGATGCCAGGTGAATCAGACACTGCCTGAACTGTACGAAAGAAGTGCGTTTAACTGGTTTGGACATATAGCACGAATGAGTAATGAACGCTTAACAAAGAGAAACTAGGTAGGGGTAGACTGAAAAAGAGTTGGCTGAATGTGATTGAAGAAATTGTAAAAGGAAAGAGAATAATGTGCACAAAGAATAGGAGAGCTTGCCAAAAACGTTGTATGTAATTAATAGAAGCAAAAGAAGCGCGTAGGAACAGAAAGGAATTGAGAAAAATAGTAATGGGCGATAGTAGAGATAGTAAGAATGGTGGGTAATAGTAGGATGTGTGGATAATGTAGAGTACTGGTAGTTATGGCGAAGGGTGGTGATAGTGGGATGGGTTTGGTGCAAGGTTGCTTGGTGCAAGGGAATGGCATGAGTGGTAGTAGTAGTAGTGGCTATTTATAGTGGTGTTAAATCCTTCAATTATATTAGTATTTTTTCAGCAAACTGAATTAGTACGTACGAAATAATACCAATGTATATAACTCTACTTAGAATACAACCAAGTAACTCCATAATTTATGGTCTGCCATATATTTAAAATCTACATTGCAAAACTCGCAACTCCTTCTAATTGTCTTATCTTTATTATTCAAAATAAATTGAACTTTTAAGCGAAAAAATAATTATGTTACTAGAAACAACAACTTACTTTAAAATCCTGATAAATTAGAACATTTAACAAAAAGTTACAAATTCAATACACAGCTGTTCCAACCAAACTACTTCTAACCAAACAGTATATCAAATGGAAGCTACAGGGCCTGCAAATATGATAAACAAAATAGTAACTGAATACGTGGTATGTAATACCTGAATTTTTAAGAGAACATAATTTTTTGGAATTACTTAACCATACCAACGTAGTGCGTATTAGAACAACGAATCACACTATACAAAAATCTCAAAATTGACTTTTTTGAAGTTACATGGTTTTACTATTAGGGTGACGATATCTTATAGTACTGTAGGTTGTTGATTTTACCAAGTGTCTCAAAATAAGCATCAAAAGTTACGTTTACATTAATTATTATTGATTTCATTGCCATTGTCATTTGTCATTTATATTCTTCCTAGTCCCTTGTTTCCTCAGAAAACTTTCACTGTCAGTAAATGTTGTATGTTGTTCTGAAAGTTCCAAACCCTGTGTACTCACCTTCCTTAGGTAGAACGAGATATAAATAATTATTATATCAAAACTATAATATTTAATGTAATGTCGTTGCGGCCTTTTATAGCAATTTAATTGTCAATAGAACTAATCATATGAAAATCTAAACCAATCTTCTTTTCTGAATGTTATAAAATATTTATATCGACCCTTCATGTCTTGTAAAAGTGTGAACTACAATTTTTAGGCTCTACAAAGTATGACGCACTATCGTTACGCAAATGTTTGTTTATTTGGATTAAACGTATCTGTGTATTATTTTAAGGTTGATTAATTGTCAATTTTCGTTTAAGTAATAGTTTAGTAAACATATATAAAAGATATAAAGTTGCTGTTTTAAATACAATATAATTTCAAAGTTAAATGCCCACCGCCCATATTTGACGTAGTAAGTAATGCAGATAAGTTTTAATTGACTGATCAAAACGGACGGACCAAGGAAGTCCAATTAACCTGATAAGCCCTAAAATTAATAATCTTTAATGCATTAAACCTCCTAAGTAATTTTAAATTTGCAGAGTGCTTAAATATTGAAAGCTTTCCGATAAAATAAAGTAAAATGAAAGTAGAGGTTGTCCGTAAGAAATACCTGTGTATCTGAAAACTTTCTTGATGCCTCTAAGTAGGTTTCCTTTTGCAGCTGTTGAATTCATAGTTAGATTCTTTTATTTTCAGAAGGTTCTCTTTCACAAATTATGTACTACTTATTTTATTTTCAGACTGGTATTTTCACTACAAAAGCTTTTACGTGCATTTTTAGGACTTTCTAGCCTATACTAGTGTCGTTATGATTGCTGTCATTACTAGTGAACATAATATTATTTAGTCAAACGTAAGTTATAAAAACTTAGGTTTCATTTCCACATAAGTTGCTAATTTTGAAATTATTCTAAACATGCTATTATTTTAGTTGACAAGTCATAGTGGCAAATAATTTATTTCAAGATATCATTAGTTTTTATAAAATACAAGAACAAGGTTAGGTAAGTACGCTTACAATAGTACAACAAAGAACGGGTATTACTGCAGAGTTAAATCATAGTTTAGCAGGCTGCTATGATTTAAACAGATGAATTGATAACAAACTTCTATAAATCAGCGAACTACATTGTGTAAAATTGGGGTTCGAAAAGAATTAGAAGTTAAAGCGAGTGAATGCTTCCTACGAAATAGTTTGCCCAATCGGACATAATGCGATATGTTAACAAATACTTTCCACTGAAAAGGGCAATACTTAATTTATCACTGTTAAATTTTAAAGTTGTGACCTAATGCATTTAAATTATTAGCGATGAAAAATTGAAATATTAAAAATCGTTTGATTTCTTGCAATATAAAATATAATTTGTCTAAATAATATATTACTGTACACGTTTAAATTACTTTCGCTAGGTAAAATTGGCTTGTCTTCCGTGTAGAATACATTTTATTTTGTAGAAGCAATAAATAATTAGACAAAACCGTAGTAATTGTTTGCAAATTGAGAAAATAAAAATGAAATTTAGAGTAAAAAGTATTTGGGTGGCCTTTGAAAACCTTTACACGGTTAACAAAAGAATATCTTTTTAAATAAATCTAATCTATTGTTTAATTCTCCAGAGGATTCTCAATATCTTTCTCCTTAGGTGAAAGTGGTACGATTTAGAAATTAACAGCTTTAATAACTGCATTCTTACTTACGCAAACTAGATGTTGCCAAGAAACTAAGAATTTTTTATTGCACATGCCCTATTTCCGGCTTTTTGGCGTTACACGGATTTTATTAAATCTATTTGATACAAAATATGGATACTATACATTTCATATGGTCTAATCAAAAATATGCGTTATCTTGAATAATTTTTGATGCAACCCCAACCCTATCCGCTCTCTTAGCAATTAGCACAAAAAATTCAAGCTTATGAAGGAATCCTTTAGTTTTTAGACTTCAAACTTAAGAGCAATCTGTGAAGTTATTTTTGATTATTATGAGAAAAACCGTTCTAACAATTTTTTTAATATCTTCCATATTGTGCAATAACTTCACAAGAAAAATATTCCCCTATAAGCATTTAAATATATCAATGCACATAGCCTAATCGAAAATATAGGCAATTATGTAAAATGTTTATTCCAAACCTCACCGCATTTAAACAATTTATTGATCACCTTTAAAAACTTTTACAACTAACAAGACTTGGTCGTTTATTAGCGATAAAGTTAAGTATTTAACCCCTTATTTGCTTTAACTATGGATTATCATATTTAAAAAAAAACAAAAGTGAACAGAAATTGGTTGGTTGTTAGATATTTAATGGAAAAAGCTAATTAATTAATTAACTTTGATAGCTCAGAATGTATTTCTTAGTCCTGATATTTGAACAAAACTGGTTCTACTTGGTGCGCAATCTAGCGCTCATTGAAAGCCGTGTGTGCTCTCGTGTGAAGTTGATCTTTCTGTTAAATAAGTATGCTGTTTAGAATGTGTTTGGTCTTTATTTCAGAAACTGCGGACAAGAGGTCTAAGACTGCATACGGATTTTTGCAGGAAAATCGATGTATGACGACGCACTTGAGGAAGAATTGCTAGACGGCTAGTTGCATTTTTGAACCTTTAATTAATTTGAGGAAGTAACCGGGCTTAATTCCAGGTATTTTGGATGATATATATTTCGGTTTAAATAATGATACCGCGAAAATGACATTTTTCAATTGAAGGTCAAATTTGGGTTAGATCTCGTAGATTGTAGAAGAGACAAGGTATACTGTTATATATTCATTGCACCTGTCTGTCCCGCTTGAGCAAACCTTAGTTTTTTGCGTGTCTAGACGTCCTCTCTGTCAGATAATTGTGACATTTAGCACTTTTCAATCACAAAGTTGTATTTTTTTATAAACTAAAATTATACTTGGAATTTAGTTAGTTCTTGTAAGTGCAGTATCTTTCAAAGGAATTCTAAGGTGTAGTAACCGTAATCGAGTCAGCGTTTGCTTTATCTTTAAATAATTGATCTAGTGTTTAGACCGCCACTGCTTCTTCAAACGGTAAATTCTCTCACAGTATACATTTATAAAGGATTGGTAATCTAATTTTTAATTGCAATAGCATTTTTTAATTAAGGAAAGTGTATAAAGTTAGGGCATCGTTATTTCCTATCACACGTACTAAGCAAATCATAATAGGCTTTATTAGTATAATATTTCAAAACAGTTAAGTATATTTCTGGTTGTAGTAACTTTTTGTATTAACTCTTAACCACGCACATGCGAAATAGGAACATTAACCCGCACGTGTCGTCCTCCAGACTACCGGCTTTATTGCGTCTAAAACATTGTATCAGGTAATTAAATTGTTTGAAGTTCATGTTATCAGTTAAAATACGCACCTTAGTATATCTCGGAAACATCAAAAATTATTTGAAAAAACACCGTAATCGGTCAGTTGCAGTAAATAAATAAGGCACATTAAAATTGTAAACGGATTTAATAAACTAAATAAGATCATGTACATAGGATACACTCACAGAAACTAAATTGGCATTAATAACTCACGAACTGCTTATATTACGTAAACACGGACGCTTCGTCTCTGAGACTACTCCCCACAAAAACTTCTAAACAACACCTGTATCTTTAAGCGAAAATAATTACTAATACTAATATATCGATTTTTCACTCGCCCTTACACAGTGACATGTTATCGACCGACGCTGACAGATCGATCTACCTGTATGGCCTAAGAAGCCGTTAAATCTTTGCATGTGCTTTGACGCCATTCTATTCCACGTTTTATCTTGAAATGGCGTTAACAAGAGCTATATAGACAGCCAACTTTTTGTGCTTCGTAATGTCACCTTAAGGCAACCTCTATTGTTTTTACCTATCATTATGTTAAACATTCTGTAACGCCTGTAAGAAGTTTCGAGATTTTGAAGGTCGTGGCATTGTTGCCTTGCTCTACATTTGTTCCGAAAGGACTATCCATCTAAACTAGTTAGTATTACAGGTAATTAATTCTTATATTCGTTGCACATAGCTAATTTGAAGTATCTCTATTTTAAATTGGCTTTGAACCCCCCAAGGGTTTTCAATCGCTTTGGGAATGGCACACTTTCTAGTAAAACTACCTACTAGTAAAACTACCTTCTAGTAAAGCTACTTTCTAGTAAATCTGCCTTCTAGTAAAACTACCTTCTAGCAAAGCTACTTTCTAGTAAAACTATCCTCTAGTAAAACCATACTTTAACAACTTAATATCCAATTCTAAGTTCTTATAGTAAATGTCATATGTCAATCACTGGACTCACTTACGAACGTCCATAAATAACTGTCTAGAAGCCAGATTAAAGTAAAGTAAGGTAAAAGTGAAGGCAATCTGCGATCAAAAGCGTTTTGTAGTATGCCGGCACGGTAAACTCTAGAAGCTATTAACAAAGTATTGCATTAGGCCGACAACCTGCAATTTAATAGAATTGATAAGTACCATTTGTTTGTTTTTGCTGGTATAAATTAAAACCTTGTTGATATTAAGTTGTTTATTTTGTATGAAGCCAATGATGTTACCGTACTTAATTAAGGAATGTGCACGAATTCACATGACTTCGCTAACTATGGTTAGCAGGCATAATAGAGTGTGCAGGACAATGATTAAACACGCTGGGTTTAGATGAGGTGATAAGTGGAGCGTAGTTGCCGTTTTCAAATTATACACATATTTATTATACGCGTCGTGTGTGGGACGATACATCCGTGGCTAAGGGTTAACAAAAAAAAAACTTTCTAGTATAATGCTAAGCAGCACAAAATTTGTTTCCACTTTATATCCATGCAACAACAAGTCTTGACATTCAATCGCCATGGTAATTGTATAAATATACTTAGCCACGCTAGTTTTACCTAGCTTTATTTTTCGGCATTAACCGACTACAGTTGATTTTTGCTGAAACACTTGTTTTAATAACACAATCCGGTACAAGCTCTAGCAGTGAGTAGATGTAACGAATCCTCCTTAAAACAGAAAATTGGATAACCAACCAACTTTATGTTCGATGTGTAAAACGAAAAGTATGAAATAAATAACAGATATGTAATTAGCAATTTAAAATCCACGCGCGTGAATGCGTTTTATTTCATTCCAGATTTGTTAAGTGCGCTTTTTCACTAATTGTTAAATACCTGGAGGTGCTCGAAGACCTGTATGTTGGAAAAGAAATTGCCGCCGATCTATGTACCTAACCCCATGTTGCTTTACCAATCTAGGGCTGTCGGCTAAATTAAATCACCTCACGCTCCCATATGTCAAATTTGTGCACTATTTTCGTTATAAATCTGTTGTCATCGATTAGCCTTCATCTGTGAGACATGTATAGGGTGGTCTACTTTTGACTCAGCTCTTTTGTATTAACTCTTTCGGAATACCCACTAAACCGAGTATTAGGCCGCCCTGACTACCAGAGAAATCAAATTGTTAGTAATTATTATTAAAATAACTACACACATACATACACGGCAGATCCTTTTTTAGGACACCTTTGATGGTAACCTTTAACTATAAGCACCTTATCGACTTGCAGCCTGGCCAATTCTGTTTCAAATTTATGGAGTCATTCGAAGTAGTCGTAAGATACTACGTCTTATGCCGGTATTGTTCCTTACAGCTTACACAACTACTGTGAAGAGATTATGTCTCCACTTTTAGGATAGGTTTTTAAAGTCGAAGAATACGGGGTATTCTCTGTAGGAGATCAGTAGACCAATGAGTCAATGGCCCCGAATTTCCTAATTTTGAGCAACCCTAATTTAGTAGGTGATAATCGACACAACCGCAAGTGCACCTGAGCGGAAATCAAGCTGCACGATCAACGCTGCTACATGGTTGATGTATAGCAAATACCACTAAAACTTTTATTGGTTGGTTGTTATTACATTTAACTATTTATTTCATTGTTTATTTATTTAATTTAATTATTTGCCGTACTTGTTTATCGCATATGTACTAAGCTATTCATTTTGTAATCCTATGTGTTTAATATCTGCTTACTGGTGATTACATTCTTGACAAGCATATTAGAATATTCGTTTGCAGAAGAGAAGTTATCACAGTCAGAGGTCGCTGCAGGACAGGTATCGATTTGCATAAATGAATGGCAATATCAACGCGTAAATTTCAGGTACGTTTTGGTGTGTCACAAGGCAGCAACTTAGGATCTCCGCTATTTCCAATAATTATTAATGACCTTCCACCATCTATAAAACATTGTGACTGTCTTATGTTGGCCGATGATGTTAAAATATGTAAATAAATCAACGGCATAGTAGATTTGCGGTACCTTATATAATACTCTGAATTCTTCAGTTAAAAGGAGTGAATGAAATAAACCAAATTTTATTATTAATGATCATACATTTATAACAACATTAAGTTATGTTAGGGTTCATTAAAGGCCAAACAAATTTTAATATCAGAATTTACAATTATTTATAATCCAATATTTCGAATATGATTATTCGTTATAATTTCTAGAGTATATACATTTTAAAAATATGGTTTTGATAGCACAGCAATTATTAAAATAATTTTGAGTTTTGAATTTCATTAAATTTAAAAGAGTGATGGATTAGTAAAAGCAAGAAAACTAATTTTAAATTTTTTAGAATATTTATGTCTTTTATTATTAAACTAATTTTGAGTTTTGAATTTTATTGATTTTAAAGTGGCAGTGGGTTAGTAAAAACAAGAAAACTAATTTTAAAACTTTTGCAAATATTAAGCCTTATAATTTCAACCTTATTGCCATGTATCTGTTTCCTATTAATTAAAAATGTTCTAATAGTTGAAAAACCACAAAAAAAGCTTAAAAATGTCAAAGTTTCAAATTAGTTTTCTTGAGCTTAGTAAGCGACTACCCTTATAAGATTAATGAAATTCAGAGCTGAAAAATATTTTAATAATTAGTGTGCTATGGCAACCACATTTTTAATATGTACATACTCTATAAATTATAATAAAGATTTTCGTATTGTGCATGCTAAGTTTATTCAAAATATTTAATAAATGTACATAAGAACCGGTCGTCTAGTTAGCTGAGTTACAGCCGGTAGAGTAGGGCGTGCGCGATTCAATAAGATACTCCTAAACCTCTTAAAATTCTCACATTCGGAAAATTAAAATTCACTTGATCAGAAATAAGGTTTAAATAGTAATTATGGGCGCCACACTTTGGTAAGGTTAACAAGATCAGTTACATACTCTATACTTGAATCAGGCGTTCTTTAACAAGTAATGCTAGGACGAAAGTAAGGCCAGATATCAACTTGATAAAATAAAGTTCACTACAGGACCTTTCCAGTTGGATCCAGTATTACGGTTGAATATAAACTATACGTGTATCTGAAAGGAAATCGGCTTCAAGTGTAAAGAATAGAATAAATAAGAAAAACTAGAATTTTCGGTTCACCAGACCTGTTAGTCCTATTTTAATTAAACACCTGGTATAATGTTAGAATAGATTGTACAAGAAAATAATAGCAATTAAGAACCGTTCAAAACACTAATCTAGTTGCCTAAAATATTATATAGATAATAAAGTAAATTATCCATCGTCAAATCTAATACTTTAAACATTTACGTTAATATGTCTATTAATTAAACTACTAAAAGCTTGTATAAATCGCGTTCCTTTGGGATTTAAAATATCATTAAATTTTTAAGCAAGACGATTCTCAAAATTCGAAATTATCTGCGTTCTAGTTTATCGGAAAGAAAGTCTAGTACAACTAGTTTTTATTTTCTGTAATAGTCCAAGCGGCAACTGTCAAAACACTTGAGGCATTCTGTAAAGCATCAAAGTTTACCAATAGCTAATATTCATCGCGGTGAAGAAAATGCCCCATGGTTGCTCGAGCGCCACCTCTCTCAAGAGCGGGGAAGATGCCACTTCCGGTGCATGATTTTAACAATTACCTATGTCATAAGAGTAAAGGATGAAATCGACTCCAAAATGTAGAGCTTAAAAAGCTGAACCAAGGTATATATGGTTGCCTAGCAATATCCTCGCCTGAACCATTGGCCAACCATTCTTTATGTGTTTGATTTTCGACGGTTACCTACGTCATAACCGTAAAGGATGAAACCAACGCCAAATTAAAGTTTAAAATCTTCTGTAAAAATTTAGTTGCCTCCTCTTAACCTGTCCGGAATATTTGGCCATTTTGTTTAGCAAATGTTACTCTGTAGGATAAAATTAATTTTAAAAAATTGAATAAACACATCAAAACAAGTTTTAATGCGCAGATAGTTATATATTTATATGTGTAATTATATATATTCAAATATTATAATAGTCATAAGGATAATTTAAAATATACGTATTCAATATTCCGTTTCGCCGTCCAAGAAATTTCCATTGCTAGAATCAATTTCATCGTTTACTTCATTATTTAGAACGATGTCATTAATCGTAAGTGGTGTTGATTCTCCTTCATACCATATAGGTTCTATTATGTCAAATTTATGTACCAATTCACATTTCTCGATATCTGATTTAGCACAAATTGGTTCTGTAGCATTGTGCCAATACTATTTACACATGTTGTACGGAGTACTTTTTGTTTCAATGGCGTCGGTTTCATCCTTTACTCTTATGGCGTAGGTAACTGTTAAAAACACGCACCGAAAGTGGCGTCTTCCCCGCTCTGGGGATAAGCTGCGGTCGGGCTACCATGGGGTATTTTCTTCCTCGCGATGAAT
>JAHWXV010032478.1:0-12853 GCA_024586415.1 Phrixothrix hirtus
AACATATTTACATAACATGAGAATTATTATAATTGGAAACTGTTAATTTAATTAAAACTTTGCGTATAATTGGATTTATAAGAATAATAAAAGATAGATAAGTGTCAATACCCCGTTTTTTGTTATAGCGCTGTGTCATTAGTTTTATGTGTTAGAATCTGTTCGAAATGGAATAATACAAAACATGTTTTTTAGATTGAGAATAAAAAAGTCGCTCGTTATTCTGTTCTTGGAAAGTTATTAATTGATTTATAAAATTTGAAATAATTCAACCGATAATTAAATTTTCGCATGAAAAATATAAATATGGCTATCAAAAAATATCTGTTCGGTAATTATTTGTCAAATATATTTCATGCAATAAATTGATTTAATAATTATTCTTCGCGTTTAATTGTTTTTTTATAAGAATAATAAAAGATGGATAAATACCGCGGGATATTAAATGGATTAAATGTATGAAAACATAGTGTTCGCACTCGTAATAGAGAATTTAATTAAATATACCTACATATAAATTTGAACTGCATAAAATATAATTATCATTAATAATACTTTCGGGATATTAATGCGCGTAATGGGGAAATTAAATCTTTGCCTTTAATTGGGTTTATAAGAATAATAAAAGATGGAAAAATATTCCAGGATAGTAAATGTATTAAATGTTTGAAAAAAATAACGTCCATACGCGTAATGGGGAATTTAATTAAATATTCACATATAAATTTGAACTGCATAAAATATAATTATCAAAAAAAATCCCTTCGGGATATTAATGCGCCCACGGGGAAATTAAATATGCACGTATAAATTTGATTAAGCGAAATATAATTAACAAAAATATCCCTTCTGAATATTAATGCGCGCAACGGATAAATTAAATATTCACATATAAATTTGATTAAGCGAAATATAATTAACAAAAATATCCCTTTCGGATATTATTAATTAACTAAATAATTGATTGAATAAAATGGCTTAAAATGGCGGGAAAACAAAATGGCGAAGACAAACATGATGGGAAAAGCGCCGACCACGTGGGCGGGGTTGGGTTAGACCACGCCTTCGGAGGAGGAGAGGAAGATCTAGATCCCATTAATCCTATCTACTTATATATTAACACAAATTAAACCGCTTAATTAAAAATTTTAAGTTGTATATTTAGAGGTTGACAAAAATGGTGTGCAAAATAACCTGTTAATTTAAGATGTATAATGTATTTATTTATACCGTTTTTAACGAAACTTATAATTAAAGGGTACAATCTATCCTGCCGCGTTATCGGTTAGATAAAAATGGATATAAAAACCGATATTTTAAATAGGAAAGCTAAGAACGCCTCCTAAGTTTGCGTTATAAGGATCTAAACCACGATCTGTTGAGAAATTTAGACAATCAAACATATGCCGAATTGGGCAGATTTGAACACTCAATTAACGATTGATTTCTGTTTGCAAATAGGATAAACTAACTTATCAAAATAGTAAACTCACACAGCAACACTGATCCGAGGCCTGTACTCTCATAGGATAGATTTTTCATCTATCTTATACGACCTGCAGTAACAAACTCGCTTCGTTGGTTTTGTACAGCATTTTTTATCTGATCGAGTTATCCAGGTCTAGCGCATCAAACATACCTTTTTATAGACAGTGAAAATCATAAATACGCTAGAAACTTGTTTCCATATTGACATAAAAACGTAATAAAAGGTATCTTGAATACCTTGTATTAGCCAAACTAAGAAAAACTCAATGTAAACAAAAATTCGTCTATTTTGTACTTAGTAAAGCACACCAACGCCGAGGTAAATAATAAATAATTTAAAAACCTCAAATTAAATATATACAACGCGAGAAGTAAAATTTTAATATAAAATTATGTAAGTTTTTCAAATAAAATTAAAAACTTATAACCTATTCAAAACAGTAAATCAATACTCATGTACATGAAGTATAATAGAATTACAAAAAGTTTTCAATGCCATGGGAACTGAGAACATAAAGATTTTAAATATTCATATGTATACTAATATGGCCCATCTTCGATTAATGTATACCTTGACCTACGTAAGCGATGTAACCCAAAAGTATCGTTACAATTTTCGTTTAATTACTAATTACTCAGAAACACAATCTCCCTTAAGAGCTAATTCACTAATTATTAATGTATCTTTATTCGATTACAACCTCTACGTAAACACCTGCTACCTTATTTATTTGAAACTCTGCCCTTTTAATTATCTTTGGTTTATAAAATTGGAGTGGTTTTCCAAATTGGGATATACCATTTTTAACTTACTTTAGACCATCAAGGTTTAAGGTTTTATTAAAACTATAATTACCGTTTTGATTTCATGTTGGACTTCAATTTATTATTCTAGAGTAGCATATTTAGCTTCCATTTAAACATATAATTTATTTTGTAATTTGAATGATTACTTAATGTCCGTATCTAACCTAGTTGCACTAGATTGATATTTCACGTTAATTATTGTGATCAGCTTTTGCTGAAACTACTCTGCAAAACCTTGTCGTAGCTACTTAAGAAATATGCGCATTTAATTTTTAAAATAACATTGAGTTTGTAAATGTGGTTTGGTGATTTCCGAGATCGATTTGTTCCACCTGCTTCTGAAGCGTTCCGTCGTCAATTTCTTAGAGGCTCGCACCATTTCTGCATCTTCTGATCACATCACGTTCTAGTGCTACGAGTCATTAGTAACTTATATGCGTTTTAATTATTTGGACCCATTATGCTGATAATCTTTATTATCTTTGTGCCTTAAATTAATTACCTAATTACAATTATATTTACCAACTAGTATGAATTTGTTTTGGGCTTTGTGTATTAATTGTACTATCATTTATTATCGGTAATTATACTATTAACCATTTTTGGTTATGTATTTATAATACAAGCAAGACTGAATAAGCAAGCACATTTACGTACAGACTTTGTTATTATTTAATATCCTACAAGCGGCTTTAGCATATCTATGATCTTATTTACGTTGGGATATTACCTGAGATAACTAAAATTAGTAATAGTAACTGGATTTCTCACTTGCCATTTTAAAAAATGTTTCAATGTTCCAATAGTGCGTCAAAATTGAATACATTGATGCCTCTACTTGTGGCCACCTCTGATTATTACCACCTCTTGATATCGGGAAATTTTGAAAGTCGCAATGATATTTATATACATATCTCATAAAGGAAATCTCTCATTTCCGTGCCATCAAGAACAAACAATTTTATTTACAATTAGAGTTTAATAAAACAAATAACAATTAAAAATTTGAAATACTTATTCGCATTTTGAATGTTTATTAAACCTTTCTCCTTACATCAACTAAAGTTGCTCATAATTATTAATTATAAAAAAAAATTATAATGAAATTTGACCTTGAAGAGGTAAACATTGTTTTATATCGTAGCTATGAAAATAATAAATACAGCAGTTTTCTTCTACCATTTGTATGGGGACATCTTCGCGTCCGCATTCATTAAAGTTAGGGTGAACAATTCCCGAATCTCACAGTCTTCATACCGTACTTAAAATTATTTTTCGCAAAGATTCTTGGCGATTAGGAAAGGGCGCTCTCGATATAAACGTCGAGTACTTCCGGATCTTCGCGCCTATTTATTCGTACATTAAAATCATATCTACAAATTCATGCCTTGAATTCGTATAATAAACATATGCAAGTATTGAGGCAGAATCATGTACTAATGTGCACTTATTCGTAGCGGTGAATACCGTAATAAATACACATTATATTCACAGTCGGCCAACTATTTCCTCATCAATAATTGCCAATATCTCGAAAACTATGGAATTTAGACATACATTATTTTATATATATTTTCTTCTACTATTTGTATGGGGACATCTTCGCGTCCGCATCCCTTAAAGTTCGGGTGAACAATTCCCGAATCTCACAGTTTTCACACCGTACTTAAAATCACGTGAAGTGTGAAATAGTGCTTCTTCTAACACATATCGGAACGATAAGGTAGTTCATTGATTTATTATACTTTAACGTATAAAAACTAACTTCTCCTTTTTTTTTGAAGTGTGGCGTTTGGGCCATGCCTTACGTGCGCCACGATCGTGAATTTCCGTCTTTCTACATGATGGTTTATAATGAATAACAGGGCTAGGTGCAATTTATTGACCGCTCGTTAAGATCCAACTTAGTTGGATTTTTGCTGTGTATTCTAGCCGCCAAGTCGTAGCCAGCGTAGTCGTTCGATCCTTATTTAAGATACTGACTCTTAATTATTAAGTTATCTAATTCGTCATCTTAGCTGAGTTATTTGCTGGCTAACAATATATGAAAGGTCCACTAGAATGATCAAAATAGAGAAATTACTTAATATAAGAAAAAATGTAATATAATTTTATTTTTGGTTATTATTAAGTCAGTTAATTAAAATTTCTGTCCAAAATAACTAATTTGCATTAAGATAAAAAGAAATTTCTGATATTATTTTTAAATTAAATTAACATTTATAAATAACTGAATGTCTAACAAATATTAGGTTAGCTTTCATTACAGGCTACTTTTGTTTTATAATTAAATGAATTTCTAGAACTGTTTGTAAAAGAGAAATTCTATACTGCAATTTAGGGATGAGACTAATGATTAATAAATTAACATCGGAAGTCTGAGGAAAATAAAATTCGCAGAATTGTACAAATATAATTAATTTCCTTCTTAGTCATATTGGTAGGATTACCTTCATTTCAAGTAATGCAATTTGTAAACGATTAATGTCAATAGTTGTAGGATTGTATATAATGCTAACACATGTGTCTATGTACACTTGTTTTGAATGCAATTCGTTCTAGTTTCAAATTTATACAAATTTAGCTAGGATATTTTTAAATAGAATACGAGGGATTTTTTAAATATTAGCTTTGTTTAAGTTATTTATTTGTGGGACTTACAAGTGTTAATATTTGTCTATTGACATACAATTTTATAATATACGACGGTTACACCCTAAAGTTGGTGTTAAATTTGCAGCAGTGAAATATTTTGATGCTGATTTGGCAATAAATAAGTGGCGTATCTTAATTGTCGTTATTATTTGATCTCTCATAAAATTTATTCGCCAAATACCTAATGTTTTATCTTACAGGTTATATTAAAGTAAATCTAACAACGATATAATTACTCTTGACCCATAGTTTACTAAATTACAAACATTTATTTCACCTTTTTGTTTTTTATGTAGTATTTAAATCTAACCGCCTTTATAGCCTTCATTGTCTAGCTACAAGGGGCGTACAAGAAGCTTTAGTAAGTAGCGAAATAAAGGAGATAATCAATAATGTGGCGTCCAATTCTTGAATTTTATCTTTATCAACAACGATTTTAATCAAGTACCATCATATCTGTGATTGTCTATCGATCCACTTTCCTGCTTCAGCCTCCTGTGAACGAGCTAGCTGGAAAACTTCTTTAAATTTGCGAACTGGCGATGCTATTAACGCATCTTTACCGTAACAACATATATTTTGACATTATTTGGTAACTGTAAATCACGTAGTTTGTTTGCTTAAAACCTGCATTTTTAATTTTTAATTACTAACATAAATTTCTTATTTTAGACCTTTATATTATTTCAGATTAAATCAAACTTTACATCAAATTAATTTTTACTTTTATTATTTGTCAAATTTATGTCAAACAAACTATATAATCTAATGTAATGACATTTATTGTATTAACCGGTTTGCATTCAATTCATAGGCTGTTGAAATCCTCGTGAATTAATACAAAACACAAAAGACCCAACATTAGAGAATTTAAATAATTTCACATGCATTTCATTTTTCTAAAAAGATTGTATATAAAATAGTATATAACAGTATTTTAAATCTAAATTAAGTAGATTCCCAAATAATAAAAAAATGATAATTGGGAACTAATAAACTTTGAGAAGGGCGACGGTCACATCCGCGAAATGAACAAAAAAATTTATAATGGGTGAAGTAAACTAAAGATCGAAGTGCCAAAATGAATCGCCCCTAATAAAATGAATATACAAGGAGGGTTCTGGAATCATAAAATATAAAAAACCTAAATGAGTCACTGTAAAATAAATTAGCACCAACTCAGGGCATCGCGTGGAATATTGCATAGAGTTACAGTGATTGAGGACCGAACCAACAGTTTTCTAACGGTTTCAAATTAGACATGCAGTAAGTTCAGTGTGAAATTCAGATATCTGATTTGCCAAATAAGTCAGGAGAGGGAATCTACAGAAAATAATAAAAGCCCTAGCTAACGAAAATTTACCCATCTTTTTACTGAAACGCTAGCACAACTTACAACGCGAACACCAGCAGAAAGATCGTGGCTACTTCGTAACGTAAATCAGACGACTAAAGTAGATCAAGTACTTACTCAAAACATATTATTAAATGTTCTAAAGTGGGGTCCGCTACAGTACGAAGTCTTTAAATAGATTATTAAAGCGAACGTAATTAAAATTAAAATAAATCCGGGAACGCACAGAGTGTGAAACGCGAATTATAAACGGTGCGCCAAATTGAAATTCTAGCCAACGTGAATTCCAAGCTCAGAGGTCTAAAGTACGGACAGCCCCAGGTTTCTACAGCTTTAACGCAGAAACATCGTAACTTCTGCGTGGATGCCACTCGTTGCTTTGGACGTAGAAAATTCCAACTGATACAGACAACAAATTTGCAGTTCATACATTGTGTTCATTTTAAAACTCACCACTCTTAGTATCTTGGAATACAGACCGATTTGAGAAATTCTCCGATACATGTCAATTTCATTATTGAGGGGGAACTATATTTACGTAAAAAAGAATGAATTCCTATCAGATCCCTACCCCCAGAATCTTCCCTTTAAATATTTTAAATTGGACGGGGCATTTTTATTCTCTACATTATTTCATTTAGATTTTTAAATTTTAATGTTCCGTTATGGAGCAGTGCCTTTTTGAATTTTCATAATAATAAAATTGAAACAAATTTTGGATCTAATGAAATTTATTTGTAATCGATATTTGAATTTGTAAAAACATAACAAACATAATAATAAATTATTTAATCAAGTGCTCAAAGTGCTTCCTATTTCTCTGAACATGCGTTGTTCATATGCAATACGAACATTATTAAACGTTTCTTGCCTGATAGTTCTACATTCAGCCGTTATACGGTTTCGTAAATCTTGAAGGTCTACCGGAGAAGTCTTATAAACTACAGATTTTAGATGACCCCACAAAAAAAAATCGTTCGGATTGTCAGGAGATCTTGTCTCTCGTCTTTCGGTCCATTTTCCAGGGAATCTATGATTATGCCAATCCCGCACACGATTGGCGTATTTAGGAGTGAAGGAGATCTTCACTAAGTAAAGGATTTCCGCACGGTTTTTGTTGATTTTCCAGTGATTCTGTGATAAGATTATCAATTTATTCCCCCAAAACTACATCTAGCCCACGTTTAATTAAAGTAAATTAATTAATTTTTAGAGAATAATTACTCAATCTGCCAAGGGGTAACCAATAAGGCTATTTTTTAGTAGTTTATAATTATTAATTTACAATATAAGAGAGATTATTTGTAATGCCTTATTCAAATGCTGAAATGGCCAATATGGCTTTCATGTATAAGTGTGCCAACGAGAAGCTTTGGAAGTAGGTCGTTAAAGTGAGCTTTCAATCAATCGTGAGCTGCCTTTGCATGTGATGTTTGGACGAGTTTATCAAAGGTTGAGGGATATTTATTCATTTACCAGCATGTGCGTCTTAGATTGAAGAACAGATTTTTGACAGTAGAAGGTGACAACTCCGAAACGAGTGTGATAAGAATTTAAACTGCAGCAGGTGAAAGTAGTTGCCTTGTTTGTAGGATTTTCCGCCATGATAGTTTATATGCGTATGATATTCAACGGCTACAAACTCTTACTCATCCTAACTACCAAGCAAGAATAATATTCTGTCAGTGTTTTTAAGGAAAGCTGCTGAACATCCGAATTTCTCTGCTAACATTTTATTCAGTGATGAAGTCATATTCAAATATTTTCTGTGATAATCGTGTTCTGTAGTGCTAAATGCTAAAAACTACAAAACTGTACAAAAACTAAAGTCTCACTTATCACGAAACGGTTGATTTACGGATTCGTAACCGATAAGAGTTTTCGACTTGTTTTTGGTCCTAGTATACTCCCGAAAATACTTGACCGTTTTTTCAGCACTCTGTATTACCTAATAATTAAAATAATCAAATACTTGTAAATTAGCCTATTTAGCAAGGATTAAGTACCAGAAAATGCAGTTTTATTAGAAAGTGTGATATACGTATTATACTAGGTATGGTGAGTATAGGGAGCAATACAGAGGTTTACTTACGGTTTTCATTTATATATCGGGATAATCTCATGTTGATTGTTGGAATTTAAAACTAATTATCCTATTTATTATTTGAAATTCAATAACAATTGCCTTATTGTATTTTTGCAATTAGGTACAAGAAATTATTCAACTGTACCCCTTTGTCTATTTAATAATGTAAAAATAAAACTACTTAATCGGATTTATTTTTCTCTACAAGGGCTTTTTCTACCGTAATTGCTATTTAGCGGCATTTTAATATTTATACTGCTCTATTATGTTTAATTTTAAACGTATCACTTTGGTACCACTTCTGTAGAATTTTACCGTAATGGCTAGCAGTTATTATTATTTGTTACGCTTTCTGCTTTCTAAATGGACTATAAAATTCGTTTAAATCATTAAATGAATATCTTTGAAGATAAGTAAGTGTGTTAAAATCAATTTAATATACATGAAATGTGAATTTAAAAGTACGGCTTAGTTAAGCTTACTCAAACTGCAAGAGTGCAGTATGTTTTGTCGTGGCCATTGTGTTGCGACCGTTTCGCCGCGACCGTTTCGCCGCGACCGTTTTGCCGCGGGTCGGTTTGCCGCGAACGTATGTGCCGCGATCCATTTTGCCGCAAGCTGGTTTGCCGCGAGCCCGTTTAACCGCAAACCGCTTTGCCACTGGTTGGTGTTTGACGAAAGAATATGTTTATAAAATAAATACGATATAATATGCATTTTAAATTATTATCTGCAATAACAAAATATTATACAATAATTTAGGCTTTATTTTCTGATTATTTACATTGCATTCTAGAACTCTATTTAAAAAAATGTATAACTAATTTAAATTATATCTATTTAAAGAACACAAAATAGTGAATTCCAAACTGTCCAAGTTGCCTTTAAGAAAAGTTTATAACTCATTATTAGCCGTGAAACGCAATAAGAAAAATTGTTGTTTCCATGACAACTGACAACATTAAAAATCCTATTCATTAAATAATCAGGTGGTATCAAAATTTTTAAGATTGTACAAAAAATAAAAAAGATTTTAGCAATTCAAGTTACGTTCTACTTTTCAAAACTCCTATGTATCGAATTGTAATATCCTTAGTGCATTAGATATTATTATTTCTAATCACATGATCAAATTGTTCAAACGTATACGAGGAATGACATAATAGAAACCGGAACCGTGTTTTTATGAATACCTCATTCATCGGTTGCCAAATGGATGTTGTTGTAAAAGCGGGTGTTCAATAGCACTGCTTGTTTCCATGGACCATGTGTTTGAAATTTTATTTCCTGTTGCATAAAACTGCAAGAAAATATTTATCGATGTTTTAAGTAGCATTTAAATGGTTACTACGTAAGACATAGATCTACGAATGGTTATCGTGATTTAAATAAGGAAAAATTTCCCTTGAAGATTAGCCACGTTCGGGGCGGCCTTTAAAAAGTTGTAATAACAATAATGCGTAAAGAATACGTCAGGTGTCAAATCATAAAACTGAGTTAGTGCAAGCAAATTTTTATTCAGCATTTGATAAGGAGCTGCTTCATCAAAATGTGTTCCTCATTTGCTGATCGTACATCAGAAATACTAGTTAAAGTGTGCAGAGACTTGAAAGGAACGTTGTAAAATGATCTGAACTTTCTTTCCAGAATCATCATCACGGAAGAAACATGGTCCTACGGGTATGACCTACAAACTAAACAAGCTTTTGGTTAGTGGAAGACTCCAAACTCCCTAAGACGAAAAAGGACTGAATAAATAATATCAATTATAACAGCAGACAACTTAATATGCGCAACAAAAAACAGTTATAAACTGTGTGTCTAAATTGCATAATATTCGAAATATTACAAATTAAAATTTTCAGCCCGCCCCTACTTTTTAACTTGAGCTATTGTATTGAACAATATATTGCAGGTGGACTATACATCTTTACACACTGACCTAAACCGAACGAACGCATACGATTTCAGAGCACCATTGATGAATCAGTCGATTATTATCAATAAAACGTTTTATTTTCTTCCTTAAAATTTCCAGTGATCTGTTAATTCTGCAAGTTTACAATTTCTTTAAAATAGAAACAAGGTTTTAATTTAATAGATACCATTTGTATTATTCAATTTAAAAACATTTTATAAATACCTTTTTAAACAACTTTCACAAAACAGCTTTAACCCGACGTTAAATTGTTTATTATAAATATCTTCGTATATTAATATTTACAATCACTTGTAGTGTGTATAATTTATATTTTGTGAAAATAATTAAAAATCTAAATGATAAATGTCATAAAATTTAACGTAATTTATATGCAGTATAAAATATCTACATCTAAATTATTGTAGATCAAACTTATGTAATAAACAAGACAGTACCAACATTGTAACACAAGAACAGAAATATACTGCGAAAATTGTGACAGTAAAAAATTATAATCATTCATTATTGGACAGTCCCCGTATGTATAATTAATTCTAATGTAGTTTGAGACAAATATTGCCTTGTATTCAGGTAAAGGCCTATATATCTGAATTTTGAATCATTTAATCACTCTCAGTTCCTTGAAATGTCAAACATTTTGTGAAAATTACATTAAATTACAATATTACATAGTTTATTTTTATTGACAATTATGCTCTGACAAATATAATGTATTTAAAAGCATAAATATAAAAAATTTGATACTGCCGCTACTTAAACTGAAAATATTTTAAAGTTCAGATAGCTAGTTTAAACTAAATTATAGATATACAGTAGCTGCCCAGATTAAATTGAAATTTCTGGTATGTATAATATCAGTGAAAATATTGAATCAATTCTTGGTTATTAATCCTATACATATCCAAATGGTCGATGAATGTATTTGAAACAGAATAGATCAATGATTGTCTGAAAAATTGTATGTTAGAATTTGTAGCCGTGTATATATGTATGTTTACATTTAGTTTAAATCTTAGTTCCTAAATTTTTCTTAAAAGTTGGAAATTTGTACAGATTAGGCAAGTATCCACCAATTGTTCATTGGTATAGCTCGTTTATTACAAAATACCTTTACTAAGTTTAACGTAGAACTGATTTGTGGGCATGTTCTGTTGAGGGGCTCTCCGGAATTATACACAAGTATTTTATTATCCATAGTGCCCGGTCTTATTGTATGTTGTAATTAAATTAAAGCAGTTATATCTTAAATATATAGCCACTATGTATTGCAAATTGTAGCATTCCTATTTTTTTAATTTATATTTGTCTGAAATAATTAAGGAAATACCAGTAAAATGAGAAACTAAAATTCTGATTATTTAAAAGTATTTCAAACAGAATGCAATGTAAGTAGAATTACTACATAAAAATCTATGTTAACATAATTACAGTTAAGAAATGTTTACTCATAGTAAATATAAGGTTACGGAATTTGCTGGTATACAAGTTCAGCAAGATATCCGATTACAATAATAACAAATTATTTAAGAAATCTACGAAAATTTTTGTAATGCAGAAAGGTAAGACAAAAAGAATTAGAGATAAAAATAAATTCGGCGGTATTCGGTCGTATCCGTTTTAGCTTGACGACCTTCTACTGCCCATTTATTAGCAAGCCAAATACATAAATACAAAATAGAAGTAATACATGCCTCAAAGATAAGTTGTTTAACAAATATAACTGGATTAGTATCCTTGCAAACAGGGCCAAAATCTAGGTCAGTAAGTAACATCAACCAGCTGAAAATTTAGTCTATAGTTATATTGAAGCTGTTGGAAGCAAAGAACCGCAAAACAACATCTGTGACTGTTACTAGCAAGAATTCTTAGTACGAAATCTCATGACTTGTTCACAACAGCTTTATATGCGGTAATCATAATGTAGGTTATAATAAACTAAGCTTTGAAAGGTAAGGCAAGAGAGAAGCATAGTAGTATACAACCCTCTTATTAGTTAGCACTTAGCTACAAGCAGAGACAGTCAATCTATTTAAAACTAACAAGTATAAAGTTGTCTACGTAGCCGAGCCCCGAACCAAAAGCTAATTTGTACTACATAATCACGACATAGTGTCGTGAAAGCACACTACATACAACAATTGAATTTAGGTATAGGATAATTGTTCTAAGAAGAGAATAAGCTCCTCCCTGAGGCAACTCGCGCACGTATCGACGACAGAACTGCGCGTATAAAGGGAAGCAGTTCTTGATATCAATTTATAATCAAGCTTCTGTTGGCAAAAAGAAAACGGAGAGTGGTGAATCGATCTAGAAGAAAACCACTATCACTTTCGGTAAGAACCGCGAGAACACAAAACACATAGCACTGCCTCCTAAATCTGTTCATAGTTAGCCTTATAGATCACTTGTCTGGACCTTCTGACGTTTTATAGGTAGGGTGAGTTGCCGGGTGGCCGTGGAGCGGTAAGTTAGCACACGTACAGTTAATGAAATTGACATAGGCATTCTAACAATCCCTGAT
>JAHWXV010032504.1:0-15371 GCA_024586415.1 Phrixothrix hirtus
GCTTTGGTCATCGACATTACTTCCGTTCCATATAACATTACTGGTTTTATTATACTTTCATATATTTTCATTTTTGTTTTCTTTGTCAGTGTCTTACTTTTCAGTAGCTTTTTATTCGCCTGGAAAGCTCTGTTTGTTGGCATTATTCTCCCTTCATTTTATTCTCTCTTCCGCTCTCTTTGGATGACATTATTTCCAGATATTTAATATTTTCTACTTCCTCAAATGAATGACTTCTAATGTTAATTTGTTTGTTTAGTGTTTTCATACATAATCTCACAATTTTGGTATTGCTTTCATTTATTTGCAGTCCCATTTTTTCCCTTCTTGTATTATTTCGTTCAGAGTCTTCACCATTATATCTCTTCTTTTTGATATCAGTGCCATATCATCTGCATATGCCACTATTTGTCTTCAGTGCTTCTAATAGTTTATTTCTTTTGAATTAGTCAAAAACTTGCTTAAAATCTATGAATAGCATTTCAATCCTCATATTCTATTTGTTTGCTTCTTCCATTATTTGTTTTAATATATGTACGGCGTCTATTGTCGATCTACCTTTTGTGAATCCACACTGATATTTACCTATCTTATTTTTGTCTTCTTTTCTCAATCTTCTCTGTATTATTGTCGATAGAATCTTGTATGTCGTATTTTAATAATGTTATTTCTCTATAATTCTTGCACTATTGTTGGTCCCCTTTTTTGTGTATAGCGACTACTTGTCCTACTTCCCATCCTTCGGGCATTTCTTCTTCCTTCCATTTTGTTTTATCAGTTCATATATGATTTCTATTATTTCTTCTCCTTCATATTTGATTAGTTCTATGTTTATATTATCTTTTCCTGGGGCTTTTGCGTTTCTATTTTTGTTTAATATTTCATTTATTTCTTCTATTGTTGTTTCTTCTATTATTTCCTTTGCGTTTGTTTCTTCTAATGTTTTGTCTTCTTGATGCTTTTCTATTAGAAGATCTCTGAAATATTTTCTTCCTTTTCCACTATTCTTCCATCTCTATTTTTTATCCCGCATGTTTTGGGTTTATATGGTCTGTTTTGTTCTCTAATTTTTTTAGAAAATTTATTTCGCTATTTATCCAATCTCTTTTACATTTGCTTATTATCTTATTACACTGTTTTCGTTTTTCTTCATATTTCTCCTTTTGTTTCGTTTTGTTCGAGCTTAACCATTCAAATCTCTCTTTCGTTTTTTCATTTACATTTACTACTTTCTCACATTCTTCATTGTACCATCCTTTCCTTTTCTTGTTCACGTTCTTGCCTACTATTTTCTTTGCTGCTTGATTTATCGATTCTTTTATTGTTTTCCATTTCTCTTCTACATTGCTTTTCCTTTGTTGATTTATTTTCTTGTTTATCTCTTCTTGACAGATCTCCTTTATTCCTTGATCTTTAAATATTTTCACCCTCCACTTATCATTTCCTTTCTTACTCCTTATACACCGTTTTATCTTTAGTTTTAGCGTTGCTCTTACCATAAAATGGTCCGTTTCAGCACATGCTCCTCTATATGTTCTTACATCTGTTATGGATGATTGTCTCCTTTTTGTGACCAGTATATGATCAATTTGTGAGTAACATTTTGCCCAGGCGAGGCGTATGTCATTTTATGTCTCTTTGGATATTTGAATTTTGTTTTGATTATGATTAGATTGTCTCTTGCTGTCATGTTACATACTCGATGTCCGTTCTCATTAGTTTGTTCATGTATAGTTTCCTTTCCCGCTACTTGACTTATGTATTCTTCTTTTCCTATTTGCACGTTTAAATCTCGTAGCACTATTATTACGTCCTCCTTAGGTATTTTCTCCAGTTCTTCATCTATTTTTTCCTAGAATGAATCCTTTTCTTCCTCATCTGAGACTTCTGTTGGTGCATATAGGTTCAGTATTGATAAATTACATGACTTTGATTTAATTTGTATTGAGCACATTCTATTATATAACTGTTTAATTTATAGTACTTTATCTCTAATTTTTCCTGTTAATACAAAAGTTACTCCTTTCTGTCCTTTTCGTTCGTTTCCCGAGTGCATTAATGTACCGTTATCCTTATCTATTTTTCCTTTTCTTTCTCATCTTATTTCCTGTAGTGCTGCTATATCTATATTGTACTTGTTAATCCCCGATATTATATTACTTCATTTAATTTTCCTGGTGCTAAAAGTGTTCTTACATTCTATGTACTAATTCTAATTTTATTACGTTGAAATTTTTCTTTTCTGATTTTTCCTTTGTTATTCTGTTTTTGTCTTTTGTTATTTTATGTTTCATCGTCGTTGTTTGTCATCAAAGCATCTTTTCTTTTTTGTTTTTTTTGTTATTGTTCCCGTCTTGTTTTTGCATCTGTGTTGTATGTACTTCGCGTTATTTTACTTGGTTCCGCCCTTCCTATGTCTTCATCAGAAGGTGCTCGTTCATTGTATTTTCTTTCTTTAGTGTTTTCTTTATTCTCTTCTTCATTAATCTCGTTTTCATTTTCATTAAGAATATTTTGTTTTAGTTGATTTAGTTCATAAATTTCCCCGTTTATGAAAAGTCTGTTATAAAGTAATGTGGCGTTATTGCGCTTATTTCTTTCTTCTTTCATATATTTGACTAATTCTCTCCTTTGTTCTAGTATTTCTGGTGGATAATCTTCATTGATGTATATTTTGGTTCCACTTAGTTATTTGGTTTGACGTATCATTTACATTTTCTTGTTCCAATTTTTAGGTTCCACTTACATTGGTCTGCACTTGCCTTCTCTTGCAACCCCTAATCTTCTTATCTCCTGTACTTCTTTTTTGAAATTTAACTTTATCTCTATTTTGTTCATAATTTCTTGTATCTTATTCTCCCTTTCTCATTCATTTTGGTTAGTTGTTTCTTCAATCCCTTTTATAACTACCTTCCTTTTCATTATTTCTCGTTCCAGTACTTCAATTCTTTTCCCTTGTTTATCTACTTTTTTCTTAGTTGTGTGTTTTACCATTTAGTGATAGTTAACTCCTTTCTTATTTTTACTATTTCACTCTGAACCTCATCTATCTTTTTCTTAAATCTAGCATTCTGCTTATCTACACTCTCTAACTTTGTCAGTATCTGTTCCATTTTACTGCGTTAAAAACTTTACCCTAGTCAAACCCTCAGAGGCTAGGCCTTTCTTAGCATTATAATCATAATTCATTTAATATTGTTATCTACTATTTTTTACAAAGGACTTGAGTTAATAGTTCCGTTGTGATGTTAATTACGCTACTACTATTATTAAGCTCTCCAAATTTTTCACTATTACTCTATTTATTAATATTTTGCTAATTAATGTTAGTGCTATGTTATAATTACTAGAATTCCCTTAATTTGATTACATACGTAAACTTTATTTTAAGTGCATTATAATTTACTTCGTTGATTTTATTCTAACTTTTTAAATTTTTTTGAATACGAATATTCGTATTTGCCCTATCTTATCGCTCAGCTATAACCGCCGGCTCGGTTTTACGTTTAATGTGATATATTAAATGTTAAATTTCAGATTTTAAATTTATTAAATAATTAAATATCTATCACTACTGCTAGGGTACGTCTTATTCTCTGTTTTCTTCCCTTTTTCTTCTTTTTCCGCTCAATTTTTACTACTTCAATTTAACTTTTAAGTTTTGGCTCTTACAACACCTGTTTAAACTTTTATTGCAACCAATAATCTTAAATACTAGATAAGTTTCCATAATTTGATATTGGGGGATATATGATAAATAATTACCAAACTAGTCTTACCCCTAAGGGTAGTAATTTTAGATGTTCATGTTATTTTATTTTATTAAGTTGAACGTTTTTGCCGTAATTCCTGCGCTCCTTCAGGACTTTGATTTAAATATATTTTGTTAGTTGCTACATTGGGACATCATTTGAACGTGAAAGCCTTATTAGTCACGTATTAAAATTTTCAAAAGGTAAAGTAAATAAATAGCAAACACGAAAACTTAATGTTATCTTATACGAGTAAAGTATTACAGAGTGTTGCACAATACACGTTAAAATTTTTGTCACCATAAAATTATTGAAATATTTTACGAGGGGCACTATTTATATCGTGAGCCTTGACAACATTGCGTGTTTAACATTTAACATTTGTATTAGAAAGCTTGATATTTTTGAATATAACCATATTCAGAACATTTTGTTATTTGAGCGTGATTAGTGGTGTTTATAGTGACTTGAAAATTATGCCTCAGCGTAAAAATGGAATTCACTTGTGAAAATTTTCGTGCCATGATTTATTACAACTTTCGTCGTGAATTATCTAGACAAGAGTGCATCAATCAACTTACTTGAAATGATGGCAAGTCGTGAAGGGCGTCCAAAATCAGTTGTTATGCCAGAAAACATTGGTGTTGTGCAAAAACTGATAATTCAAGATCGTCATGTGATATACTGTGAGATTGAGGCAACCTGATAAATTAGTTTGACCAGCATATATAAGATATTGTATGAACATTTAGCCGTGAAAAAGGTTTATTCTCGTTGGATCGCACATAATTAAAAACATTCGAAAAAGATGCCCGTGTTGATTGGTGCAAGCAAATACTTACGAAATAAAATAGCGGTGCTTCAAAAGACATATAATATTGTAACATGTGACGAATCATGGATATATACGTATGAGCCGGAAAGTAAACAGCAGTCGACTGTATGGGTGTTTCAAGATGAACTGAACCCAAGCACTTCAAAACAAATGGTCGCCTGTTTTTTCTGGAAAACTGATCATGTGGCAACAGTGCCTTTACAGGAACGTAAAACGGTCACTTCTGAATGGAAGCTTTCAGGGAAATAAGGAAAACAAACAAGTGCCTTAGGATCATCACGACAATGCGAGCTCTCACACATCTCTTCTAACAACCAATTATTTGAATGCTTAAAAAATCACATTAATGAGTCATCCGCCATATAGTTCTGATTTAGCACCCAATGACTTGTTTTTGTTCCCGAACGTTAAGAATAAATTGCGTGGACAGCTGTTTTCGTCGGGAGAAGAAGCAAATGATGTGTTCAAAAGCCATGTTTTAGAGATGTCTCAAACAGAATGGTAAAATGTTTTGACAATTGGTTCGAAATAATGTAAAAGTGTATAGATCATAAGGGAGAATATTTTGAAAAACAATAAATCAATTTTCAATGATAAATTACTGTTTATTTATTATTAGGATTATAATATATATAGTGCCCCTCGTATGTGTGAACTTTTTTCTCCTAAATTTCAATTTTGATTTTTTATTTTATTTGTTTTAAATGATTTTTTCTTATGGAGTTTGTTTTAGAACTACTTAAGGTATTAGTTTAACGGTTGTGAAACATTTAGAATATTGTGAAATATTCTAAAGATTTATAAGTTATATACAGAGTAACATTTAAATCAATCGTGAGAACGGCCAAACAATGCAAATTCTATTAGTTGTTGGTTAAACCTACAAAGAAAATTCGAATACTTTCGTAGAATTTCTATTTCTAGGATTTAAATTTCCAAATATACAAACAGTTTATTAATATAATTAATGCAATGAGTATTTCCAAGCTTTATGCACCTCCTTAAATATCGTACTTTAAAGGAGCTGGAGGCGCTGTTTCTTTACAACTATTTAATTATAAATAATTAGATTATTTATGAATGATTAATTATTGTTATTAGTTCATCTATAATAACGTAATATGTACTAGGTTAGATTTAAAAAAGAATGCAGAACTGTATAAGTAGTAAAAAACAAAATTAGTGGATGCCTAATACGAGGCTGCCTTATATTAAGAACATCAAACTCATGAGGGGAGGATTCAATAAAGACTGAGCAAAGCCTTTAGCCGTTGTCCTTCAGGAAAAGACACTCCTAAGTAGTACAGCTTAAAAAAGGAAAAACAAGAAAGGAAACAAAAAAAAAGGTCGGAAACTTCCATCTTTGAAGAAAACATTGTTGCTTGTGTCAAAACATTAGATTTTTGCAAATAAAAAACCTGAAACGGGAAAAAATAATTGTAGGTTCCTTATAATAACCAAAAAAAAAGAAAATGTTAAGCACTAGGTGACGCAAATCACCGAAAGAAAATGAAAACCTGACTTAATAGAACGAAGCCAGAACTGAAGTTAATAAAAAATAGAAACAACCAAAAATATCGCACGGATTTCCACAAGAAAAGAGAAAAAGTCCTTCCTTCCATCTTTTTCACGGAAATAAGAGAAACTAATCCTAAATAATGAAGGATTAAAACAAACTTCTCTGTAAGAGCACACAGAATGCAAATTATAGAAAACAAATCTATTGAAAAGCAATATTTCCTCAAAAAGGAAAAAATAATTTTAGGAAAAACCTTAACACGAAGAAAGGAAAAAATTTCTCAGAGTCTACCTACTCCTATACAAGGAAAAGGATAAGCATTTCCAGTCACAACCATTGCTAGGAATCGTCCAGATCCTCCTTGATCGAGTCTGGCTCGGGAAAAGAAGTTATTCCCCCAAAGAAAGAAGAAAATAGATGCAGGAAATTTCCTTAAAAGGAGGAAAACTAAGTTGCAAGTTACCGAAATAGCCCACTAACTTCTTAAAAAAATAATAAGTTGATCTGATTCCAGCATCACCAAATTTACGCCCTAGTCTTCCTACAGAACAAACTAGTCTCGGGAGGACCTTTCTAATCTAATTCCTTAAACGTTTCCACCATAGAATTCAAAGATTTCGGTTGTAGTGGACTAAGATTTTTTCCTTCTTAATATGGGAGAATCAATCATATTTTCCTTGATAGAGAAACTATTTTTAGAGAAATCTGTACGTAAATGGAACAATCGACAACATCCATCCCTAGAGTAAGTTGGTCTGTCATAGAATCAGGAATAATGACCTGCAGGTATTTATTGGTATTTTCATGTTAAATGGGAAGCCTTACAACTCCTAAGATACTTTTAAAAGTTCCATCAGCGGTCCTTACATCCGTAGGGGACGCGTTATAGCGAGGAATTTTCCCATTAAGAACAAACAAACCATATTTGCCAAGAACGGAGTAAGCAGTCCCTGTATCAACCAGAACGAGAACCGAGTGTCCATTTACCATTACCTGAATAGAAGGTCGAGAAATGAAGAATCCAAGGGAATCTTATAAAACATCATAATCTTTTTCAACCAGCTTTCCACTCAGATCTGTCGGTTTCTATTGAGGCAGATGGACTAACAACGAATTTTCAGCCGCGACCACATCGTTCTTTTGGATTTCATTTAGTATCAGTTTTTCGAGGGTTATTACTCGTATGAAAACGGTGGCCTTGTAATTGGCAATCGAAACGATAGTTTGGTTTTGCCCGCTAAGCCCGTGCCGTCTGCTTAAAATTGGAAAGTTGGCATTTGCTTTGCTTAGGTTTGAAAAGGAGGCCTAAAGACTAGCAAAAAATTTAGAAGAAACCGGTTTGTACGTCAAAGTTAGGCTAAAGGAGAAACATTAGAACTACTACACTTGCTACTGCGCAATTTAATTGTTTCCAATCTATTGCAAAGTTTCAATAAATGAGTGATGAAACGAATGTCGATTAAAGCTAGTTGCGTAGCATAGTAAGGAAAGATTTTCAAGATAATTTTTAATTACTGCTCTTCTGTTGGTTTGTCAGATAATGTATTGAACAGATTAATCATAACAGAAACAAAAATTACAGGGTCTTCTTCGGGCCCAACCTTCTATTCCAGCCTGAATAACGTTCATAGTTCATCATCGAAGTCAGAAGGGGGGAAGTATTCCTTTAATCTAGTAGTAATACTCTGCCAATTTTCGACGAAAGGGTGAATTGTCAGAAACTAAATTAATGCCTGTTCGGCAAATGAATCGATAAAACTGGCAAAAAATTGTGAATTAGAAATATTCCGAGAAACTTGGAGTTCCGCTGAGGAAAGCATGCAACCGATATGTCATTTCCTTTGTCCGAAAATTTTAAATTCCATTTGTGGACTGGTACTGATAAAAAACCTTTTCATTTTACCGAATTATTCGTCGGACGATAAAGAGGTGTCTTATAAATCTTGTTGTTCATTATCATTGCAAATATGCTCGAGTAGTTCTAACCACCTGGAAGACTAAGCAGAACAATTCACCTTGGTTTGTTTCAAATAACTCAAAGTGGATAACCTTAAAAAAGTTTTTTCGAAGGCGTATTTAAATACAAAGAAACAATAGAAGTTAATTCAGTTAATTTGGCTTGAATAATATTGGGTTCGTCCCCAAAATGTATTTCAAGAGTTGGGTACGAAGAAAGAATACGGGGATTCGCAGTTTCTGAACTCAATTGTATTTTCAACTGCTTCCATTTAACTTCATCGGTTACTGATGCTGTATCAATACCCTTACAATTTAATTCGTAAATAAACTCATCACTTCTTAAGGGATAAAGGTAAGACGCTGCAATATTAGAAGATTTAAAAAAATATTCATAAATTATAAACTCTCAAATTAAAGCTTAGCCAAAGACTTCAAATAAAGGAATGCATCAAGCCTAAATAAAAAATAAAACTGTTATTCAATGCAGCGAAAGTTAATATTATAAATTCAATTAACTCCAAAAAATTCCTAAAATTTGGAATAAAGCGGTTACTTTACGTAGATTTTTGCATTATATATTTCCTTTTTTGTGAAATTTTTATAAGGAAGATTTTCTTCGTCCTTTTTCTCTTCACTCATCCAATATTCGTAATGCGAGTTTCGCTCCTTTTTTTCGTTTTTGGGGGGTTGTAGAGTGTGTTATGCTTTAGATAGTCGTATATATTTTTTCGTACCTGCTGGTATATTTAAAGGTCATTTAAGATCCTTTCGTTATATTATTAAAGTGAGCGTAATAGATCGCTCTATATCCTGTTTTGTATTTCCTGTTTAGCCATCGTTAGTGATGTTCTCTATGTACTTGCCAAAAACTTGGAACACCAGATATTTCCGGTGCGGGAACTGGGGCTAGTAGCCATTGAAAACACATGTCTGGGCCCCACCAATAAAGTGTTTATGTCATTTAATTAAATTGATTGTAAATAAATGTCGTTTGGAAAATGATTATTATGAGAGGCCCACTCCTTTGTAAAATAGCGTTTCTTTAGATAAGAAATCAACTATGAACAAGCAAGGTAGTTCATAAATCATTTTTATTATTAATTATAATTAAGCTATTTTGTTTCAGCCTTTAATTGCTGAAATGTAACGATAAAGAAAAAATGTACTTCAGTTGACTCCTGCTAGATGGAACCATATAGGCGTGAGATCAACCTTTTAATTTAACATTAATCGTCAATCCTCCGAAAGAGGCTCGGGTGGTCTTCAGATAATTTAAGTACGTCGTTAATAAATTACCTTTTGGAATCTGGGCTAAATATCCCATTTAATTAGCATTCTTCAAGTATTCCTTTGCTTTTAGCAAACCTTTATTTCATTATAAAACTTCGCATATCATCATGATTGGCAATCAGCTTATATACTTTATTTACTAGCCGAAATGTTCGTATTATCGATAGAAACATTTTTAAAAGAAAGCATTAATGAGCAAGGAGTTATACAATTTTCGATTAATAAGAAATCCGTTAGAAACCATGTCGTAGTATTCAACAAAGGATTTAATTGTTCAATAGTGAAATTTTGCTTATTTCAGTTTAATCTTTGATTGCAACTTTAACCCTTTGTGCTAATTATCGTCTTATTTTGAATTTTAGAATAATTTTCAATATTGAAATGATGTAGATAAATAATTGGATATAACATGAATGTATAGCTTTAGCTAAAGTTTAATCTTTGAAGTAGTTTCAAAGCTTCACTTTTGAATTATAATTTGAATAATAGTCTATATACAGGTGATTTGAAGGTGGTGATAATTTCTGGAAACCTATATCATAAATACTGTTATATTGTTAGCAATTTTTTTTCCTGAATTAATCTATTTTCAGAGACAAGCCTTTCTGAATTTCATGACTTTTGAATCTTACTGAGTTAGCTACCGTGGGTTACCAAAATTATGTTTCTTTATAGCGTAATTAATAATGTTACACATCAATCTGATCAGTGGCAAAACGCACAGGTATTTCTTTCAGTACACTGCAAGAGACACTTAAAAAAGGAATTGATGTAGATCCTTCATTAGAGCGGTGAACTATTCTTATAAAAGAACAAGAGAATTAAATGGTGAATCATATAAAACTGTTGGCTAATATGTTTTGTAGGATATGTCTAAATGACTTATATTGTGCTATTTTCGAATTTGCTGAAAGAAAAGGCATAAAAAATAATTTTAACACAGAATCCAAAATTGCAGCTCGAGACTGGCAGAAAGGGTTTTTTGGAATCGAGCAGTACAGTCAGAAATCCAGAAGCCTCAAGTGTTAGTTGAATCAAAGGTTTTAATACAGTTGATGTTGTCCACTTCTTCGAAAATTTGGAAAGGCATCATTTTACTGCATCGAGCATCTTCAACATTGATAAAACCGGGATAGGAACAGTTCGAGGACTTGACAAGGTTTTAGCACCAAAAGGGCAAAAGCGAGTAGTTACAAGCTGGGAATGGAAAAAAAAATTAACAGTGGCCTGTATTGTGAGTGCTTCAGATGTCTATGTGCCACTAATATTAATATTTCCCCGCCAAAAGACCAGTCCTGCATTGGAAAAAGTTGGACCAACCTATAGTGTCTACTGTTGTTCAAGAAACAATAGTCCAATGAGATACTGTTTATAGACTGACTGAAGCACTTTTTCAAACATGTAAAGTCAGTAAAAGAAAACCCTGTATTGCTTTTAGTGGATAACCACTACAACCATATCACAATTGAAGCTATCAAATTCTATAAAGACAATGGAATTGTGGTTTCTATTCCTCTCCATACATTCCACAGGATACAACCTCTGGATAAATTCTGTAGACCGTTGAAGAATCTGTAATCGCCAATGTCACGTTTTCGTGAAGAAACAGATGCAAAAAATTATCAGGCCAGATGATGTGAAGATTTGTTTCACAAGGAATGTGGAGATGTCGTAACTTTACAAAAAGCAGAAAAAGGTTTCAGAGCAGCAGAAATATACTCCCTGAACGTTAAGCTGTTCTCAGTTGAAGATTTCATCCATTTGGAAGTAAAAGCAAATGTTGCTGTTACACATACTTTAACACTCCCAATAATTTCAAATGTATCTGAAATAGTTACCAAACAAACATCCCCTAGGCGTACCCAACAACATGAAGCTTCAATATACTTCGCATCAGTTTCACCTTTTCCTGATTCAAGTTCTGTTGTGGTGCGTAGAAAAGGAAGAAAAACATCCAAACAACATTCTAAGATGGCGACAAGCACTCCAATGAGGACCCTACTGCAAGAAAAAAAAAGAAAACTAGAGGAGAAACACAGTCCTAAGGATAAGGAAAATAAAGAAGATATTAGCATGGAGAAAAGAAAATACGCCCTAAAGTTAACTAAACGGTTTGATTATTCTTCATCCAATACAGAGTGTGAAGATGAGAAGCGTGTGTGACGATAATTCTGATAGCGATTAGAATGCCCAGAAGAGAAGCGTTTAGTGTGTGACGACTATTGGAAAGATGATGAAATGTGGTTACGTTACACAGTTTGTGGCTTGTGAGCTCACTCCGAATGTAATGGTTGGGAAAATCGTGATAATTACACACGGGACATTTGCATAAAGAGGAGAAAGTAAAAAATTTTCGGAGTTATTTAAATATTTTATGATTACACAGTCTTTGTCTATTTTGCAGTATCTTTCATTTAATATTTCAAATTCAAACAAAATAAAAACAATTGAATTGAAGTCTTATTTTATTTCAGATGTTAGTTATAATGCGAATTACAATGATTGGTATTACGCCATATGTATGAGTAAATTACGGCCAGCGTTGTGTTTTAAGTTTTCTTTTTTTTTAAAGAACTTAATATTTGCTTATTGAAATTCCTATTTATCATATAGACGGAGAGATAATCATAATATAACATAATATCAACGTTTTATTTTTAATCTAAAAATTATAGCGGCAATAACTAATACGGCTTAAGTGACCGTCATTTCCCACGGCTCCCCAAGTATGCCGGCGTGTAATTATAAAAATAACAATAAAGAGCTTAGCAACGTTTATAATTACAACCATTCCTAGATAAGCAACTTGCTTAATTTAAAATGATAAATTTTTATAATTTATCTTGTTACAATTTTTAAATTTAGAACTTGTCAATTAAGTTATTCAGTTTGTTAATTTACACCAGTTGGTAGTAATCAGTTTTGTACCTTTAGTTATTTTCATTTTGAACTACATCTCTATTTTAAATTGAATTCATGATTTAGAGTTAGATTATATAGGTGTTTTTATTAAGTGTTATAACTTGTTAAAAACTAATAGATTATTAATTTACTTAATGATTTCAAATTGTTTTTCGGTGTTTTGTAGTGATTACTATATAAATATAACACCCTTGAATTGCCACTTTTATCTTCTAACTTATCAACTCTGAACTTTTTGTATTTGTTACTTAATTAATTATATTGCTGTTTTGAAGGAGGGTTGAATTCTCACCCGAAATAGTAGATTTGCTATAAACTGTAGCTGAATATAGCCTAAAACTCGTCTGATTGGAGAAATCCTTTTTCCTCTGAGCTTATATAATGTAGGAAATTAATCCTTTTACGTTTAGGAAAAAAATGCTGGCGACAAAAGTCTAATCATAGAACGACAAAAACACGTTTTAAATTTGAGTGGCTGCTTTTTAGTTATTGCTAAATTATTGACCAACTAAAGTGTTGCCCCAATGTTATTTCTTGTGTATTATATTCAAAAAATAAAAAATTTGAAAGATTTTATTAAAATCATAAAAACTGTGATCGTAAAATTTTAAAAACAAACGTAACAGTGTAACTTAATGTACGCGTTATAAGTTGTCTCATTATCACTTATTAAATTTGTAAACAACATATAAACGGATTGTTTGTTTTATATCCTTTACAAACTCTTCAAGGTATCTTATTCATTTTTACTTAAGAATGCTAAAGATGTAAAATCATCATTTATATTCTTTACTGCCGGATGCCTCTGAAAGGTCTAAATAAATTCTAATATTCAGCTCGTAGTATTTAAAACAGCTGAAAACTTACATTTTACTTAAACTAAATGTTCCAATGAACGATCGAAACATGAAAATCTGTATCACATGACAAATTCCTCATACTTATATGGGAAATGTACACCATAATTTCAATATCAACAGTTCTAAAATAATGTATGGCGGATTTTACAAAATTTACAGCTAGTTCAAACAAAAGATATTTAATTTTTTCATAATTTCTTGTAAATGCATGAAGGTACTTTAACGAAACAATACATATCAAACAAATACACAAGTAGGTGACAAGATGTTAATAGCGAAACATATAGTTCAATTTAGGTTATGTGTTGGCACGAACAAGGGAACACGGAAACGGGTAGATTCAAGAAAAAATTGAAACTTTGTGGATTTGAGAAGAGCTCAATGTAGGAACAATGCACCTCCTCTTAACGACTCAATCGCCGATATGTGAGGGTTGGGTCGCTTTAAAGAAAGTGCTACCGCTATGTACCTTTACTGATATGCCCAAGACTATTGAAGATATTGAAAACAAGTTAACAACAGTTTTGAGTGATTTTGAAAGTATTAGCAGATGACGCAATTGTTACTTCAAAAATTGTTAATTATAAGAACGAAATTATCCCCACCTTCGCCTCTTTCAAACAGCGTTTACGCCATCTTTTAGTACTTTTAAAATAATTGAAAATTTGTCTTCACTTATCTGTAATATTGTTAATAGTTTTTGACATATTAGCCCAATTATGTAGGGGTTGAACTTCATTTGGGATACCCCTGCCCTCATATACCCTTGATTGCACCTTTAGCATAGATTCAAGGTTTCTAGATTAAAACTCTCAACAAATCCTCAAGTTTCACACCTCTTTTAAGTGTTCGTCATTACTTGAACTAAGGTAACTAGTATGTTTTTTACATTTATAATACGAGTATGGGTTTCTCCAAATGAAAGCGCCTATGTTGTAATTATTTATATAAATATCCAAACAAAGCTAAATATTAAATTTGATTTAAAAATTGTATTATATAATAACAAATTATGCTGTTTCTTTATTATATAATGTAATATCGTATACAAATGTAATGTTTTCAGTATGTCATACGTGTATTAAAGCAGAAATACACAAGTAAAGTTTTAAGGTGAAGAAACATCGTCAAAGGCTATTTAAGTTGTTAAAAATCAAGAGTCAGCGGTAAGGGCCGAAATCAGAGTATCGTATTCCATTACAAGCTACTGTAAGTTGAATAAAAAGAGTAGTCGGAAAATAAGTTCCCTGTATTTATATTTTCTAGAAAACATAGATATGTTGTGTTGAAACTGTATTGTAATTATATAGACATTGCTTATTTCTTGTTTTAAGGCGCACAACCTTAATCGTGCAAACAGTACTGGTATAGTGATGTACTGATGAAAGGAATAGCCGATTAATATATTATACTCGGCGACCACAGAAAAAATAGTCGTATTGTAGTCGTAGGCAAAGTTCATAAACGGATAATGGAAGGGTATGATCCTGAGCAAATGGTACAGTGATGGTGGTAGAAGTTTAGAGAAGAGCGTGAAAGTGTAATATATGTAGGCAAGGGTAAACAGCTGCTGGAGATAAGAACATCAGACGAGTAGATGACTTGATTACAGGGAACGCGTGTTTGACTGTGGATGATGCCGTCATGCGCCATGCTTGAATATTATGTATGACGCCATGCAGTCCTGTAAAGTGTAATCAAGGTAGATACCCCATCAACTATTTTCTGAGCAAAAGTCTCAGGGAATACAATTAAGCCAACTAGAACTCTTGGGGTACGAGAGGGAAGAAAATAACTTCCTTTTCCGAATTATAACTGGAGACGGGAGCCGAGTCTACCGTTTGTTTCCTAGAATGGAAGCATATGATATTCTCAGTAAAAAAGAAGTTCAAAGTAACTCCCTCAGCAGGTAAGGTACTTTTGACTGTCTTTTGGGATATCAAAGATATCCGTTTGTTGAAATTTTTGGCGCTGAGAACCGTCAGCGTTGAAAAGTGCTGCCAGATACTGACGCGACTAAAGATTGTCATTTCTGACAATAACACAAAATCACTTACAGCGGCAGTAACGGTTATACTGTTATACTGAACGTTCTTGCCATGATGCTGCCGACTAATGAATATCACTCAACAACATTTACTTATATAGAAAATTTAAACATAAATGTCCGCAAACTGCCGTGTTAAAGTCTTGCTCGCGCTCATAATTATAATGAATTTTACAGCCCCGAAAAT
>JAHWXV010032512.1:0-12905 GCA_024586415.1 Phrixothrix hirtus
TGCAAAAACTTGCGGTCAGAATAGTTGCGGGATTAAAACTAAAAGAGTCATGTCGAGAGGCTTTTAAGAAACTCAACATTTTAACCGTCTACGCTACTTATATAATGGAGCTGTGTATTTACGTCTTTAAGAGTAGAGAGCTATTCTTCACTAACCATGATCATCATGATTATAATACCAGAAATGCGGCATTGTTGGCTCCATATAAGCATCGGACAGCCTTTTACCAAAAAAATTTCTACTTCAATTGTTGTAAATACTATAACGCTCTTAGTAGTGTTATTAAAGATTCCCCAAGTAAAATAATTTTTAACATTAGACTGAAAAAGTATCTACTAGGTAAAACGTGTTACAGCTTCGAAGATTTTTTTAGGGTATAATTTTGGTTCATTAATTGCAAATAGCATCTAAGCTATTTTTCGTTGTATACAATAATTGTAAAAACATTTTTTGTATTTTAAGTTAATTTTTACGACCTTTTTGTCAATTACTGCTTTATTGCTTTTATGCTTTCATGCTTTTCAATCGATGAAATAAACAATCTATCTATCTATCTATCTATCTATCTATCTATTCCTTATTACATCACAGGAAGCTCTAAGGCGGTTCCTTAATTCTTCTACAGTGTTAATTGGAGTGGTATAAACCAGAGTTTTAAAATACCCCATAGGAAAAAGTCCAAACTATTTAATTCTGGGGACATCAGCGGCCTATTTTGGGGTCTACCACAACGTATATAGCGGTCATGAAATGCACGATATAAATATTTTCTTGCTTCTAAACTAAAATGGGCTGGTTCACCATCATGCATGAACCACATCCTTTTTGTAATTAAAATGGGCACTTCTTCAAGCAATATGGGCAAATTCTCCTCCAGAAACCGACGATAAGTATGGCCGTTGAGTCATTCCGGTAGAAAAAAAGGTCCAATTAACAAATTTTCGACAATTCCAGCCCAAACATTTACCGAAAGTTGCTCTTGATTATTCGATTCCAAAATTGCATGTGGATTTTCTTCAGCCGAAACATGACGATTGTGGAAATTTTTAATACTGTTTCTTGAAAAGTTAGCTTCGTCTGTGAATATTGTCTTACAGACAAACAAGAGATTAAGCTCTGTCTGGCCTAAAACCATTGACGAAAGTTAATTCGCAAAGGTAAATCTTGGGGAAGTAAAGCTTGGACCGGTTGAATATGATACGGGTATAACAGGAAGTCGTGAAATATTTAAGTTATGTCCAACTTTTCGAGTGCTTAGTTCAGGATTTTCATCAATTGCATTTAGGACTGCTTCTTCAATTTCTGGGGTTCTTGTAGTATAATTGGCTCCTTTTAATTGATTTTTTGACTTAAAAGTACCTGTTTCAGCAAACCTTCTGTGTATATTTGTAAATGTTCTTCTATCTGGTAAAACTCTATTTGGAAAGCGCTGCTGATATAATCGCCTAGCCTCCAGTGCGCTGCCATCATCCGAACCATACATGTAATGAATATCTGCCATCTCTTGATTACTAAAATTAGTCATTTTGATTTGAAAATAGCGCTGTGCCAATATTTCAACTATTAAATTATTAAGAATATTCAAGTTGAGTTTGAAAAACTGAACTGTCAACCCTAATATTTCATAATAAAAACAATCATAGCATACTAAAGAATTTAAATGTCTTGTTTTTCATTAGAGACACATATCAATTACCTAATTGTTCTTTATTTTTTTACTGAAAACCAGATGAAGATACGAAAAAAAATCGAGAGGCCTTTTTTATTAAAAAATGGCATACCATTCAAATAATAATTTTTGTTTTTGAAAAAGTTAGTGGCGTACCATTCTTCCCAATCAAAATAATCAGGGTAAAATTAATTTGGACGCCACTAGTTAAAATTGAAGATAGGTTAGTATCAAAACAGATGTGTCTCTACATTTAATTTATACCCCCAAAGTTTTATAAAAATATATGATGTAGTTGCGGGGTTATTAAAAAAGATTTATTTATCACTCAATATATCAAAGATAAAGCGAAAGCCGATCTATGTTTATATGAACTTTTTGTCTTAAAATCATGCACAGATTAACCCTCTGCAATACTGACATTCAATTATGTAACACAATATCATTTGTTTCTTATTTATTTACATATGTATGCGCAATTACCAATTCAATTAGATTCGAATAGTGTCCTAAAACATTTATTTTCGGAGTATTAAAATTCATATGCTGTACAATTTCTATTTATAAACTTAACTCTACGGTTATATGGGACGTGCTTCTAATATCTAACGTTATTCCATGTACATTCGCGCGATCTAATTCAACAAACAGCATGCAGAGTGTTTTTTGTGCTATGGGAAGAATGTGGATTGTATCGGGAAGCTATTATTTTGTTAATTATATGGGATTTAAATGTGTCTTTATCCATTTTTAGAGGCTTGTACAAGGCAGAATATCATATCGGCTTAGAATAAAATTATCATTAGGCCATTATGATATTTTTGGGATCTAGAGCTGTGTTTATTTATATATTTCTTGAATGAATGTCCATAGAGGCATGTAAAATAAATCGATGGATCCCATCTCTCGTAGAACTTTAGAATCGAAGTCCTTAAAGCTCTACAAAAACTGTTCGTAAAGGAAGATATGTCTAGATCACCTTACTTCGGATAAGAGGCCCTTAATCTTGAAGAAAACTGTATGCGAGGAAGTCCAAGCCGTTATAACATTGGAAGAGAAGCCCCAAGATCTGCAAGCATCGCCAACGGGTTTCTAAAAGGAATACTTACATTATGTAATTTCCGAATAAGGTTCCTGATGTGGCATAATAGGTACTTTTGTAAATATAAATCGTGATTGCGATTATAGCGAAATCATGAATCACATCGTTGATAAACTACGACTTTTAAGTGCGCTTAAAATAATTGCCTTTGAAAAATGTAATCGCAATTCATGTGATTACGATTGGCAATAATTGGCATAGAAGGGCGCTTAGTGTGATTAGTTTATCTTAAAGTCAACATTTTTTAAATTACACTTAATCGCTATTTATGCATTGTAGATATATTTTAAAATTATAAATCGATAAAAAACAAATTTTAGCTTGTTAATATAGAGTTAAACGAATCAGATATACCAAAAAAATCACGTAAATGACTCAGTTGCGTTGGAAAACGAACATAAATCTCAGATCAATCGCTATGACGTCACGGATAATGACTGGACTTTAAGCTCAATCGCGCTTTATATTTACAAAAGTACTTAATATATCTAGGGATTATTACAGGTAATTCGTGCAATTAAGGCAAAAAATGTATAGGCTCTGAAATTTTGTTGCACTGCATGTCATTTATATAGTCTGTTTTATTAATTTTGATCAACTTAGATAATCAAAATTCCCACTGTTTCAAGATTTTCAAAAGTTTAAGACATTTTTCGCCATCTCTTATTAATAATTAATTATAACTACATACAAAGTTTTATTTGTCTTAACTAGTATATTATATTTTCTACCACAAGATGTTTACAGCCACCATATATTCAATATTTACATTTTGATGTCAAAGTACATTGCACCTAAATATTTATGTATCTATAATTCCAGGTAACATTTCTCCTGTTATCTTTCTTATCTTTCTTAAGCATTCGATTCTAATATGCAATTTATTTACTCTAATGGTTTTATTTTATAGGATTTTGGCAAGTAATTATTGTTTTAATTAATATTCGTATTTATTTTTCACTGTTTACAAAGTTTGAATTAATACTGAATTCTATTACTATTAGCTACTTCTAATAATTTTATATACTTAAAGTTTGAATCTTAGAATAGGTAATAATGTAATATATTCGAAGGTCGTGACAGAGTGATGTAAGTATAATGTTACCCAAATATATACAAAAGGGAACAAACGGAGGCGTCCGTCAATTGGAAGCCGGTGTTTTCGTTGTAGTAATTAGTCGATCCGTTGTAGGAAACATGAAGTACAGATGGAATTCTTCTCTACTGAGTTCGAATTCACTAGAAAGAAAATTGAACGATTAATATATTCAGGTGTAATTAATTAAGAAGCATGGATTTCTGCAATGCCAAAATCGAAGCTTGCATACAAACAGACCATTTAATGTCTATAAGAAAAGATAAAAGTGGTAGCATGGGATTGTGCATAGGTTTAGATGGAAATCAAATATTGATTGTTGCACCCTCATTGTGAAAGGAATAGGCGACTGTGCATCTCAAAGGCCAGGTCGCAACTAATTCGATAATACAAGCACCTCTAGTGCCCTCCAACGCTGTTACATCTGTTTGTTATCTGAAACTTCTGATATCAATTATTAGAAAGCTCAAACTTTAATCATTAAATTGTTGTTGTTATTATGGTTTCAATTAACTAACAAAAAAGCACATACAAATTTGTACACTATAATGAAATATAGATTCATGAATTACAACTAGAAAAATTTACTTAATTCTATTTTAAAATAAATAAAATAGGATTGTATAAAATATATGTAGCATTACATGTTCTATAAACATAAATATAAACATAATATAGTAACAGGACGTTACAGGTTCTACATAACAAAATATTAATTGTGTTCTTCGAATCAATTATTTTTGTTAATAGAGAATAGTTAAAAAGTTGATACCTTATTTCTTATGCTTCACGATCATCCTACGAAATTGTCTGAGTAGTATTGTGGCTGTTAATTCTCATTATGGAATAATAAAAAATCTAACGTTACACATAGACGATGTTCTACATATTAAGTTCAACTTACTCGAGTTATAGATCAGGTTGATACCTTATACGGTGAAGCAGCTACACATCGGAATTTCAATGAACTTTTGCAATAGTAATAATAATATACGCATTCTAACAAATAAACCTCGCTAATACTTAACTAAAACATGGTAAATTAAACTAATGCAATCTGTTGGTGGAATGGTCGTCCATTTGTGATAGTTTCGACTATGCTGAGTTTTTTCGAGAAGACTATGCTTAAATTTTACAAATAGTGTACCTGTCGTTCAAAGTGACCCTCATGTTTTGTCATTTGAAGATGGCAGTTCTTCGCATCCTTTGTCGATAGCAAATGTTCCCTATCGTCACCATCCGAATTTTCGTAAATGGAGTACATGCTGTAATGGTTCATCGAGTCGTTTTGGGAATTCATTTTTGCACATTTAAAAAAACTCCGTAAAGCACGCAAACCTCCCATGTCGCAGTTATTAAATGATTGTGATTTTATCGACGGTGTCCCATTAGTTTGAACCAAAGTTTACACCACCGGATTCGCTTCTCGACCAGTCCCTTTGCGGTTGTTTTAAGGAACAGCTACACTATCCTGACTATAAAGACAAATTACCACAGAAATCATTTACAAATATTAAGACATTTAGACGAAGAATCAGGTTTAAACATAGGGGATCTTCATAATTTTTGACGGAGGTTTTATCAAGAAATTTAATAATATCACAAAATAGGGAACGTTCGGTTTAAAAATTGATACCCTTTGTACGCTACACGTTTCTGTGGCACTCTATATAGTTTAAACTAATTGAAAATTGTAGATTTCACAATTTATATAAGTTCAGAATATGAAAAGTTAATAAGAAATATAGTCTAATAAAGAGAAGTAATTTCCTTATTCGTGATACCCACTATATCTTAAACAAAACTTGTACTTCCTTAAAACAACGTTTTATTAAAAGGTAAATGATATTCATTAATAATTTAAGTTATTATATAACGGGTATAATGCGTTATAGTTTTGAAAAAAGGGGAATATTTGGAAGAAAAGAAATCTTGGCAGCTTGTTAAGCTTTGTCGCTTCTGCATTTTGTCATATTCAAATGTCTCTATCATAAGGAGCCACCTGTGCCTTGTTTGAACTGAAGCATGTGTTATAAATGCATACATTATAAGTGACTATAAATTACGATCTGCTGGTTCAATTAATAGTAGAACGAAAAACATTCAGCATAGTGTTTTGTCATAAGGCATACATTTTACATAATTCAATTGCTATAAATGAATAAACTATATTTACTATGTATAGTCTTGCAAACGTTGTCACACGATAAATTGACAATAACGCAAGTGGCAGAAATCACGAGTGTTTAACCACGGCTGGCAAAGCTAGAATGGAGCGAGGTGTGGTTAATCGATATTTGTGAGGCTAAACACTGTAAAAATAAGTCTATATCGGTAAAAGGTGGGCGCCATCGTTTTCAAGACGAATTGCAAACAGGCGGTGTTTGGGAAACACTCAGTATATTACGATATTAGTGACCTACCTTCAAAGTGGAGCCACACACCCTAGTGGTACTGCAGATACTGGTTTGCATTTGAAAGGGAATTTACTAAAGGTAAAAGTGCTCACTTATTTAAAATCGCTCTGTATAAGGCGAAACGCTAAACGTAATTATAAGATTAGGAGTGAGGTCCCCTTTCCTATCAATAACTGAACTAGCTCTTTAGCTAACAATTATTAAACAAAAGATGAATTGAGAATATTGATACACCCTATATATCAAAAGTGAAATGAATTGACTATGATAATTTTTAGGCTGGATCCACTTGGCATAAGATTCAAAATATGCTGCAAGTAACATGAATTATTTTTAAAAATTCTGAAGGCTATTTAATCTGTAATCAACGTTTTAAGTTTTGCTTGAAACAAAAGATTTCTCATGCACCTTACCAAATAACAAATTCTGAATTAAAAATTAAATTTCGTCAACACTGACTCGTGGTTGCTTTTAAATAATCAATAATGTTTAAAATAAATAAAAGAATTAATTGAGCACAAAACACACAATATTGTTTTTAAATTCATAACTTACACTTGCACATAAAAGACGGTTTCGCATAAAAGGATTAAATATCTAGTCACTAAATAAAATTGGGACAATAACTTTTACATTAGCCAAAGCAATGAAGGTCTGTGTTCACTTACCAAAAACTAAATTAAAGGTGGATTTAGAGATCCCTTAGAAAACAAACTTTAATGGCTTTGACGACATTTGTTAGCATAAACATCAAATGTATAAACAATGTAAATCAAATCTAAAAGAGGGTAGCCTGTATACTAGTTTTCATAAAATCTAATTATGGTTTACAAGTTACTAATTAAGCTAAAATTCAACGAGAACTAATAAACTACGTTTTATACACAAATGGTTCATTTAAAGTGTTCACTACTGATGCGACGGTAAACTGATTTGTTTCAACCCTAAAAGAATTAGAGAAATACTTCTTTGATTCTTTTGACGTATTAAAAAGTGAAATTGGGAGCCTACGTCCCATGTTGCTATTTGTTATTGTTTAAACTTAAATTTGCAGCATGAATTTATGACAAAGGCAAGATCGCCAAGCACCCTGATTTTTAATGGTGAAATAATCGAAATTGTCAGTTACTGCATACAAGTCAGAAACCAGGCAGGGACCAATATCTTTAATAAAAGGCTATACTATTTTCCTAAAGCAATAAGAAAACACCCCCGAAGAAATACTTAATTCGTTTTACTACTTAACACCTGCGCTACCAGCTTGCAACTCTCCGCGCTCCGGATACTTTTCACACGGTATCGCGCGTCTTTCCCCACGACAATAAGACACCAAGAAAAATCATTATACATGATGAGTTGTAGCCCAGTTAATTATTTCTTAAGCTTTAAATAGTATCATGCCCGTTAATTTCTTGTGTGTATACTTTTACATTTTGTAACTATAGTTCTTAAGCATTTCGGATCTTGACGCGTGATTGAATTTGCGCTCACACAATTTCTAAAATATCTGATGCAATTCTACTACGGTTTTAATTAAAATTACTTTGTAATATTTTAAAAGTAAAATACGAGATGTATTAAAATAGATGTTTAATTTTAATCTAATTTAGCTTTATTCTTTCTTAAATAGGATTGATTTTTGAATTAATTTACTGAATTCTGTTTAAACAAAAATTATCTCAATTATTAACGTGCATAGTGCTAAATATCGCGTAATTTACTCAATATACTTAAACAAATAGCAAGAGTTGACAGCGTTCTACTTTTAGTATTGTTTTGAGGTATGATTTCTTTTGATATTTTTTGGCAGTATTAAATTGAACAAGTTTGTTATGTTAAATATCAAAAAGTGGTTCTAAAATAATATTGAGCAAACGTTAGTTGCAAATATATCGACTTATTTTAAATGTTAAGGTAGTCAAGATGTTCTTCAGTGAATTTCTCTTGATTATTCGATAACTTTAAGGAGCGTTGCCTAACATTTGGTAAAAATCTATTCATAGAAATGGAATACAGTCAAGTTAAATTTAATTGTTGTCTTTCTCTTTTAATGTTGTTATTCCCGATGAATAATATTATGAGACCTTAGCTTGTTTATTATATAATTTATCACAAAGTTATAGATAAACTACATAACACTAAAGCTGGTAATAGATAGTTGTAACACAGATTTAGTGCATTGGAATCAGTTTTAGTGCCAAATGCACATCACTTCACCATCACAGTTAAGTTAATAACGCACGATCGCTCCATCACTGGAATGTATTTTATGTCTAATAATAATCGATTACTATAGCCAAAAATATATCTGCAAGAGTCTGTTTTATTTAACAATATAAATTACAATGAATTCAAATTAGTAAATGTATAATTTCAAAATTATAAGAGTATGAAGCGTTTATGATGCCTATAACCTATGTAGGTATATTTCAACGCAACGGTATCCAGAATTACGTTACAACCAACAAATGTATTACCTTTAAATAAAAAAAGAATGAAATGTGATAATAAAAATGCAGACTTATTAGTTTTAAAATTTTCAGCTTAAATTAATAGGGTGGCATTTTAAAGTTATTTAAGAACCCCGTACAAATTTTCATTATTTTTCTGATCGTTCTCACTTAATATAATTACTTAACAACCCTGTATTGGTGGTAATAATTTATTTAATTATTTTTATTGATAGTATTGAATCTTGAGGAAACTGTTGCACTAGCTAAGTTTGAATTTTATTCCTCAAAATTATTAGCTTATATTATATCCTTTCAAGGATTATATCACCTGTAGTGTATATTTTGAAGTTTATAATGGCTCTAAATACGTTAAAAGTAAAAAAATGTTTAAATTTAATGATTGTGGCTTATTCAATGTAATGCAAGGTTTTTAACCAAAGATAAACAAAGTTAAAATATTTATTTGGCCGAAAATGGAATTTGCATTGAACATTTTCCGTTCACAATTAAATGATCAAACAATTTATATTTTCAAAAGAGAACCGCTGCATATGTTTTGTTTTATCAAATTCTGACAGGAATAAGTTTCGCACAAGGGAAGTTTTCTATAAATCTTTAAACTGATAAAATAAAAGCCATTAAAACTCCCATTAAAGTTTAGATTTATCGTCATACAAAGCAGATGAGATTGCACTTAAACAATGATGCTTTAAAGTTTGTTTTGTTTGACTGAGGCTATATACTTTTTAAACTAAATAAACTCTAAAGAACTAAACTAATAATTTTAGATTTCAGAGTTAAATATGTCAAGAACTGCCATTATTTTAAACTTTTGAAAAATTTAGCATTCAGTATAATATAGAAAGGGATTTCCATAAAATTGCTCTAAAGTAGGGAAAGGAGGGAAACATCCTAAGTATATAAATTTTGAAGGTACAAGGTCCTTATTTATATATATTTAAGAAGGGTTTCTTGTGAATTGCTTGTATACAGTTAGTTTCAGTTACGTTATGATATGCGTTTTTATGTCTAAAAACGTAACAAGAAAAATTTTGGAAAGCTTAAAACTCTAATTTCTAGTATGATTCGCTTGATAAAAATTATTCACTTTCGAAATAAGTTTCGTAATTTCTACAGTATATTTATTTCCACTCTCTGTAGGGACGGCAACACACCTTCATGTGACTGAGGCTATCACAGGGCATCCATCTAACTGATTAATCTCAAACCCAGGGAGCACGTTGCTGAGAGGTCACCTTGAAAAATCGGGGCACACTAGACTTTCCGCATTCGTGCATCAGGGGGATTTACCGCCCTTTAAGGGCAAGACTCTTTCCATTGGGGATATCTAGAGTTTGTTCATCTGTACTAGGACTTTTATGATGTGAGCGCGTCGTACATTCTATAGTAGCGTTTACGGAGGTCAACTGCGTGGATACTCTGGCAGGATTACCTTGAGGTCTCCACTACTGTGGGTGAAACTGAAATTCTCAATATGGTAGGTGAATGTATCACTTAAACATTCCATTGGCTTATGATTCCATATAATAGCAGTCACGCTCTACTCCCCTAGAACTTTCAGCTTTGTTAGAAGTAGTGCCTTTGACAATAAAGCCGAATCAATTACTCTTCAAAACTCATTATCGTTGAGAGTATACCTTTCACTGTGAACCTAGCCCGATATCGGGTTGCCATCGATACGTGATAACCATCATTCTCAGTGAGAGGCTAGTGCTGCTAATTTCTATACTAACCGACTTTGGATATCCATTGGTCTCTGCCTGTAGTTCGGAACTTTCCAATACCGAATACGACACCACTCATTTTGTTGGTCCCTAATTTAGAGTAATTTTGTTTGAAAGGGAGAGGCATCAGAAACCTATATAACTATGCATAAACCTACATAGATGGGTCTATAGACAAGAGGGACATTATTTCCTTGAAATAATGGACCGCTTAGAGAGAACTTCAAGAATGCCGAACTAGCAAGGCCGTTCATATATAACCGTTCATATTATACGAGTATTAGTCATGTTAAATAGCATTTCACAGATGAAAATGAACCAATCAGTTTTTAATTCTTTACATTTGTCATGATGTTAGTATACACAAATATTATAAGTGCAGTTACATCAACGATAATTGATAAGCAGAAACAAAAGGTAGAAAGACCGCCACTAAATGTAAAATTCAAGGTTTACCAATTTATACAGTGATTATTTATTAAGTAACGGTATAGGTATTTAACTAATCACTTTATTTTAAATTTATGAGTTTAGTTAGTTTACTTGAATAGTCCACATTAAGCGTTTTTGAATGTACATATATTTTCTAAATACACAAAAATCGTTAAAGGGAGTAACTGGAGCGATTATTGAACAAGAATAACCAAACCGTAGTTATAGTGTTCAAACTGATACGGATCTTGCTTACTCTTTCGTCAGATCTAGTCTTGACTTCCATCAACAGCCAAGATGGTCTAAAATGACAGTCCTCTAACTATATTTTGAAACGGAAAAGTGACGATGCCTCAATAAATTATTATTACCCAATGGCCTTCCACTAAGTTTAAAATTAAGTTCCTGGTTTGCTGATAATCTACAAAATTTCTAGGTACTATTAAACTCGCATTCTTCCTTAGGAAAATTATATTTATACACAACGAATTCATTAAACGCCATTGGCCATTTTTAATCGGTAATAAAAGTGTAAACCCTGCGTTTGAAGAAACTAGTAATACCTGCTTTTAACAGAATAAGCTTTGAATTTTTCTGTTCGTCTTTGATTCTAACATGAAAGATAGCCTACAGCACTGTTTTTAATATGGCGATTTTCATTGGGCCCCAAAGTCGCCGAACATTGCTATTTCCGACTTTTTTTTGATAATGCAGGGAGAGCAAGGTGTTTGTGAGAAAATAAAAGATCTCGACTAGCTCAAAAAATGTATTATGGAAGGACTTGAAGTTATACCGAGTGATACGACGCAACATTTCCTGTGAAATTTTATACGCAGCTTACACGCGGTATTGAAGGGAGATGAGATGATTTGATAAACACCGGTTTTCATAAATGTAATGTATTAATATAAATTTATTAAACTAATGCTTATTCAAAGACCGATCTTACGTCGCCGTATGTTTGATCTACATATTTGCGAGTTAAGAGAAGCACATGCTGATAGCAGTCGACGTTCGTTGTATGTACTTTGTAGTCGATATATATAGTTGGCGAATTAAATACACTTATGCTAATAAGCTTATTATTTTATTCTAAGACAAGGATCCGAGGTCCTAGGTACTATTTCAAGTATTAAGACTTAAGGTAAAGACACTGCAGTAAAGAAATTTTCCATTCTTTGGCTTTGCAAAATAATTTTCATTAGATCTATAATATAAGCTTTTTGTTACGAATTTAAACCATTCAAAGCATTTTGACGGAAATGTATATCTAATTATGTGAATTTTCACAATACAAATGCAGTAGGATGTAAAAATCAATAATTTTTAAGCTAGAGGCTTTGTATGTTAAAAAAGTCTGATTAGTGAGGTCACTAACATAGAGATGGCGCAATAATCTACACATGCGTGTCGTTTATCCATCTATCATATGTTATAAGACAGATATCAAAGTTTCAGCCAAATACGTTGTATTATTTGTAGCTTACAGTTGTTTAATTTCGTGCTGTGATTAAACACTTCCATAGTAACGGGAAAAAATCCAACGCAATTAAAGAAAAGTTAGATAATGTTCACGGCGAATCTGCACCATTATACGAGGGTTGCCTCTTATGTTGTTACAAATGATCACTAGATATCGCTAGTGTAATAAGTTATTGCCGTATTCGTAAAATTTTACATTTTGTATTGTACAATCCGTGGCGGCTTAGAAATTGACAGAGTAGTTTGTTTACAGTGCGCGTTTAAAGAAAGTAATTTTGTAAAAAAATGGAAATCACTCATGAAGGTTTTCGTTGGATGATTTTATACGATTTTCGTAAAGGCCTAACCCAGCAACAATGCTTAGAATCGCATCGTTTAACTTTTGGAAATGAAGCACCATCAGAAAAGGCTGTTTACAATTGGTTTGTAGAATTTCGTCGTGGTCGTGCGTCCGTCAGTGATGAATTTCGTGAAGGTCGACCAAAATCGGTTGTGATTCAAAAAAACAT
>JAHWXV010032521.1:0-10452 GCA_024586415.1 Phrixothrix hirtus
ATATATATATATATATATATATATATATATATATATATATATATATATATAAATTATTTTCAAGTAATTACTATAATGTTCGTTAGGTATTTAAATTTTCAACCCTCTCTACATGATTGAAATGATGGTTTACGAAATCTTTATCAGTGCCTGCAAATTGCACAAATTGTAGGCATCGATAAGGATTTAAAATAAATTGAAAATGAATAGTGAATACAACTTTATAAATCCTCTGTGGTTACGCACTTATTTCTGAAGTCATACATATTTGCGCTTCCACCACCATAAATACGTAGATACATACAATGGAATAACTGTAATTGTTTTGGTAACATTGTTAGTAGAATTTTACTTCCAATTTAATTTAACATGAGACAAGAATTTACATAAATTTTATTTCAAAATCAGTTAATTTATGATAATTTACTTCCGTTGTCTGGATATAACGAATCTCACCCCAATAAGGACCCTAATTTATACAACTGAGTAATTAAATTAACCATTTACTTCTTACTATTGCATTTAAATACTATTTTGGCGCCTTTCAAATTAACACAATAGGCTCAAACCTATGCTTAAAAATAATAAAAAAAGTGACTTAACTTTATTAAAGGGCAATGTTGATAATTACACAGAATCTTTAGAAGAAATTATAATTACATGATCCAATAAATTAAATAGATCTTTAAAAATGTTCTTTTTTGGAAAGCTTTTAAAGCATTTATGTTCTTTTACTATAATAGTGGCCTCTAATTATATACACAATTAAGAGCTTCATAAGAGCAATGAATACAACTATAGTCTTCCTGATGTATTTCGTAATAATTTATCAAGAAAAGATGATGAAATTGGAAAACCGAATATATATAAGATTAATAATATACATGCGTTTTGTCATTTATGTAGTTAAATACGCATTTTATCTTATATTACTGAATATTTCAAATATTTCACTAAATTTATTTTATAAAGCCCAATTGATCGTCTCCAAATAAATATTATGACCTACGAATTTATGTAAATAAATATGTCAAAACCTGATTTGCAAATATTTATTTAAAATATATTACCTGCAGTATCCTATTAAAACAATTCAGTGAATTCAGAATTTAAATAGAATGATGCTTTAGGAGGTGTAAGATTACTGTACTCGTATAAAAATGCAATAGGGTGTGTCGAACAATTACGCTTTTGAATTTTAAGGTGTCAAAAGATCACAAAAGAGAGAAAATGCTTTAAGAATATACGCATTTGTATGTGAAAATTTCGATAATATATCTTGAAAAGCTAGAAAGCTAACTGTGTTATATCTATGTATATTCAAATTACCTACATAAATGATAATAATAACAAATTGGAATATATAAAAATCGAAATTTGTTTGGTATACTAAGAACAACAGCTCCATGTTTATTGCATATTTTGTTGGAAATATAAAACCAGGATCGTACACAGAAAATGTGGGGGGGGGTGAGTTATTCAAAAAGTAAACCTTTTTACTTTCGTGTCAAGTTTTGACATAAGATAACGTTTCACTCAGTCTTCTCTATCTCCTTCCCTTACTTTTTGAAATAGTTGAAAGCTAACTTATATATAATATTTCTAAAATCAACCTAAAAGGTGGACTTTCACAAAATAGGGGTGGTTCGTCGATACACCTCGACCCTCTCGGATCCGGCCCTGAAAACTATATAAGCATTTATCTAACCTTGTTAAAAGAGTTTGTCACTTAAAACTTAACTGAAAATAATTCACTATTCTGGTAGTTTTTAAAGAAATATATTAGGAATAAATTAGAGTATCAAATTGGATTTTAATCAAAAACTAATTAGTTTCGAAGATATTAATGCATATAAGCTACTAACTGTGCAGAAGGACAACGTTCAACAAAAGCTATAATTCAAAGCCAATATTTCTGAGGCTATCACATACTCATATTTAAACGAATCCCCAATTCGTCAAGAAGGTGGGCTCCACTCCTTTATTGTCGAATAATACTCTGGTGTTAAATGAAAAGTAATGCGATTTATATAAATATCAATATTGATATAATCAAAGCTTTATTTATTTAATTTGGCATATTTAACTTCATACTATACGATCTTATGGACGTACATTCTTAGCTTATCTTGTATGAAATCTATAAATTTTGGTAATACAAAAATAATAATCAGTAGTATAAATGTTTCAATATCATTGATGGTTTGAAACAAATTTTGACAAATATTTCCCTATTGTTTGATTCATGCGTTCTACAATACCGCCTGACTGTGAATGAAGAGCCGTTGTTCTGGTCTTGGATATTTTCAATAGATGCTATAGGCTTTCGAATAAGCCTGAGGTAAAGTTTCTTCCTCAGTCTGAACGTAGTTCCAAAGCAATTCCGAAACGGTTAACCAGTTAATTCACCAAAGTTGTGGCAATTGAAACTGCCTCTTTATTTGGTAGAGCATACGCTTCGGTACATTTATTGAAGTACTCCATTGCAACTAGGATGTACCTGCTTTTTAATTCAGTTTTTGGAAATGGACCAACTATATCAATGACTATTCTTTCAAATAAATTACCCACGTTATGCCGCCGCATTGGTGCTTTCGCCTCCTTAATGGAACGTTTGCAGATGCGCATATTACACATTTTCAGCATCACTCCTTATCATTTCCCTGCATTTTATCCAATAGATTCCTTCATGGACCTTTTTCAGAGTTTTTTTTACTCCCATATGCCCATCTGATAGACCATCATGCAGTTGTCGCAAAACTTTCGTTACTGTGTTTTTCAGAATCACCAAATGTATTCGTCTTTCACTTTCATCATCATTTTCCAGGACTCTATTAAAGAGGTCATCTTGAACCTGCAAGGAATCCTATTGGGAGCAACATGCTTTATCACCAGAAATAAATAAGGCTACTTCCTCCCAACATGGTTTCTCATCTTCATTTTTCTATTTTAATAACAACTTTTTCTTGATCTCACTTAACAGTATACGGTCTCCAGTCATGATTGATTATGATAGTACGGTTGACAACAGGTTTTGAAACTTTTACCTCTAACTGAGAACGGTGTTTGCAATCTTCTGAGCAAAACCATCTTAACAAAACGTCAGCAAGTGAAGGGTTTCTTTGTTCTTTGTTCCTGACGGTTTGTGTTATCCGCGTGACTGATTTTCGAGTCTGTGCAATTTCTCTGCACACGTCCCTGTTTACCACATTTCTAATACAATAATTTTTGTCCAGTTGGCTTTTGTGTCTTAAATAATCTTAACACTGCCTGTTCCAAACTCTCTGCTATAGATTTGTCTTCCTCAATTGCACGCACACGAGTATGGTCCTTCGATGATTGTTTGGCAGCTTCAAATTCCAGTGCATTAGTCAATGCACTGGCCAGGTTATGTGAACGTGCTAATCTAAGTTTCTGCTGGTTTGAGAATCCCAAAAATTTTCCTCAAATGTTTGCAACCAAATTTACTCAATAAAAATTCCTGGAGCTGTTGGGTATGTTAATCTCACCATTTACGCAATTTCAGATTCAAATTTCTGAAGATTCTCACCAATTTTCCGTATTCGGTCCCTTAACTGGGTACAGTAAACCTGTTGTAGATGTTTATCACCATATCGCATGTCTAGGCTTGACTTAAGATAACCGAAATTATTTAGCAAGGTTTGTAGAATGTGTAAAGCATATCCACGTAAAACCAATATTAAGGAAGTTGCATTTCCTTTAATGGCCCATCAATTGGATGTTGCAGCTACCACGAATTCTTTACAATAATTGGCCCAATGGAGCTTCCCATTGTACGTGAATGCTTTAACGTGACTTCTAGCGTTTAGCATGCTGTTTTCAACAACGGTAAAGTGATAAATTTGCTGTAGATTCACTTCCGTTGATTGTTTATAAGAAACAAAATGTGCTTCTCTTTTAGAAATGCTGAATTCTTATTTTACGGTGAGGGGGATAAATGTTTGATGTAATTCGTCACATTTCTTGTTTACTGCACTATATTTGCTCCTTTAATTTATTTTGACTTGAAGTGATTTCTTCTTGAAATTTAAGCTGACCTAATTTAAGTTCTTCATGTAATGCATTTTGACTTAATTTAATTTCATCTTGTAATTTATTTTGGTTTGAATTTATGGATTTTATTTCCTCTTTTAATTTGTTTGTAATTTCTTCTTGTAATGCATTTTAGTCTGACTTAATTTCATGCTGTAGTTTAGCTTGACTGATTTTAATTTCCACTTGCAATTTATTTTGGTAGGTATTAATAGATAGCGTTTCCTCTTTTAATTCGTTAGTAATTTCTTCTTGCAATTTATTTTGATTTAATTTAAATTCTTCATTCAACGCTCTTTGGCCCAATTTAATTTCATCATCTAATTTATTCTAATTCGATTTCAGTTTTTCTTGTAATTTATTTTGGTTGAATCGCATTTTCTTGTAATTTAGTCTGATTGGATTCCGTTTTATTATACATCGTTTACAATATTTTTATCAGCGACTACATATTTTTATCAGCACTTCTCGATACCGGCATTATAAAACAATTAACACTAGCTTTTAGTTTATTAATAGTCCGTTAATCCACACTTTTAATTTCAATACCATTACCTAACACCAATGTAACGTTACTAGCTAATTGTTTAAGTCTTTATTTATATTCACTAAATTACAGCTATTTATTTAGATGTATTCACTTAATAATAATAAACGTTTCATTTTTATTTATTTATGACAGATTTTAACACAAGCAAAACTAAACTAAAGAAATTCAGACTACTATTTATATTAACAGGAGGGTTCAGGAAAACACTACAATAGTAAGAAATAGACTTAGTCATAAAGCTGATTTAATACATTTCAATGCTATGACTCATTATTGAGACCTACCATTTATTTAAATATCAGTTACAGTAATGAGTAATTCATGATTACACCATTTACTTCAGTTAGATGGAACTTGTTCGCGCCCATCGTAAATATATTGTAAATATTAAATTCATTTAATCTAATTTAAAAAGCGCAACGCTGTTTACAATATTTTGCAGGCACAGCGCCCTTTGATAAAGATTGATCGGCGCATGAATCGCTTAAAATCCCACACTAAAGTAAATATTCTCGTGTTGGCCGTGGATGTGTCAAGTTCTTAATCGTTCGTTTAGAAATTTGAAGGTATTTCTTATAAATATATTTGTTCTCACTTATTTACCTTAAATTTTTGTAAACGCTACTTCACTTAAGTAATAAATAGTTTTATTCCGAAAATCTTGATAGCTGAATTACAATTCTATTAAGCAATCCTGTGTTCCCATCCTCTTTTTCCAATAGAAAAATGTGCGCTACCAGTCAAGATAGAAATCTTCAACAGAATTAATTTCGGTAAGTACTTTTCACTTTCAAATTTAATTTTTCTTAAAGCTATACGTTTGCAACCCATTTTATATTAATTGCGAACCACCGCCTTTAAAAACAGTTAATATTTGTTTTGTGAACAGTGCCGGGAATATTTTAATTTGCAATCTTAAGTTAAATTTCCAGCGGCAGCAGAACTTTTCAAATATTTTAGAATGTTCTATAAAATTATTGTTGTTTCTAATTTTGTAACAGTATTAATAAATATTGATATCAGACATCTAAATTGAAAATTATTCATTAAGCTACATTAGCAATTATAAATACCTAGTTTGTAATTAGTTAAGATATACATACGAACTAAAGCCGTTTTGAAAAATTTGTCAACAGAGCTCAATAATATTTATAAAAGCGTATTAAACCTTCACATATCAGTTACAGCATAAACTATATATGCAAATTCTGAAAGAGCACAAGGATCAGGTAGCATCAGGGATCTGCGACCTAAGCCGAGGTGTACTTATATGCATCCCAATTTATATATCCCCAAAATTGGACACTGCAAAGAAATTATTTATTACTTCCGCACAAAACAATTAACTTCTGGGATTTACATTACGTGACCAACATAACCCTTGTTGTTATAAAAGAAAACGTCAAAAAATTAAATTAACGATACCTTTAAATATGTTACGTACGCGTTTTCAAAGATGTGACACCATGAGTTAACCAAAAATCTGCATATTGAAATAAAAAAATATGTTAACTTATGGATATATTTTTATATAGTTCTGATTCTTTAAAAAAGTCTAACGGGCACAACTATCTATCTTCAAAAGCGAGTAAGACTTTTAGAAAATTAAAAAGGTATACGGTGCACGTTATAATGGCACTACGTGAACGAAAAGTAGGGATATTAGTTTGTATTTTATCAACAATCTACCTGTAATGTGTTAATTACACAGTAACATCATTTTAAACAAAGAAATAGCCGATCAGTATTCTCAATAGAATTATTTTATATTCCTATAAATCCATTTCAATTATTTGAGTTAAAAATAATTGTTTAGGAAGCACCTCATATTTTGTTCCTAGATTTTGTTTCTTACAAGGAATTAGATAACTAAGAACTAAACAAATATCCTCAAAATGGAATTACCTCGTTTTAATTTGAAGCAATAATCGTGTCCTTATAGCTTTTACAATTGTATTACTACAATAAATAAAATGAGCAAAGGAATATAAATTAAATTTAAATCAAAATTTAAAATTTGAAAAATAATTAGTAATGAATTCTCAAACTTAAGAATGAGATAAGGGTATGCACAAAGTTTGTATATAAAAATACTCCCGATGCGACCATTTACATATTAATAGGGTAAAAGTAGATCATCTCACAAATGTAAAATAGCTATGTAGTGCGCGATAAAGTTTATATATGTATGAGTGGTACAAGGCAAAAGCATTACATATTCACTCCAACTATAAAGTGTTTTGTAAGTTAGAGACAAACAATCCTTATTCTTAAAAACAAGAACATTAGGTTAATTATAATTTTCAATACGTTTGGATTGTTCTTTTACTTTTAAAATCCTTCAATAGATACGATACCTTCAGGAGCAAAAAGCATTCATAAACTTTTAAAGGTCACACGTGGTTATTCAGTTTTCTCGCTCAAGATAATATAATATATATTTTTGTGTAAAAAAAGAAAATGTGATGCTTACGTTATTATCAAATCACAGTCATACTATTATTAATTAATTAGTTTATAAATATTTTTAATATAATAAACTTACTAACTGTAAACAATTCATTTATATGTTTTGGTATACCTATAATTGAAAGGCTGATTACAGAAACAACCTAAGTCACATTTTATAAGTTTGGAGATAATGAAGAAACTAATGTATCGTCGTATTATATGTAGTAACTGCTTGGGTTTTACCTGGAAGAAAGGCTCTGGTGTATTATATAAGATACAAAAGATGCAAGATACAAAACAAATTCAAACTGCAAAATAGTTAATTATGAAAAGCAAAAACAAAATTTTTTTCTGTGGACACACGTTGTTTCTATAACCAACAGACCTCAGAAATATATCTTCATCGATAAAATAAAATATTCTTAAATAACAAGAAAATACATTATCTAGGCTATAACAACTCATTGTAACTTTCGCAAGTGTCAGTTTTTAAATCCGTAGTGGGCCAAGCACTTATTTTATTCCAATAGATTTGGAACTCTCCATTATCACGAACGTATTTTGGTGATTTTATTATCATAACCATTTTCTTGTAGTTCATGGGCACTTTTCCATTAGGATAAGCTGTAGTTAATAGAAAATATATATCGATGACTCCTCGCAAGAACAATGAAAAAGTATTCACGCCCAGTCCACCAATAAGTGTGCGAGTTGGCACTAATCCTTTTGCAAGATTTTTGTCAAACAGAAAGTAACGGAACTGGGAAAGGTTCATATGCTGTTTCGAATTTCATGAAACAAATTTGGAAGAAGTTTCTAATGAAATAGCATTTCCCTTAAAAAAGATGTCCACCACTTCATAAAATATTTTATTCGGGGTTCATTTATCTCATGTGCCATGAAATTCCTCAAAATTTTACAGACTTTTATGACTTGAGTATATTCGTGTAATGTATGCACCCTATCAATATTTTTTAGCTTTCGTTTTATGGTGCCAAAATCTCGAACGCAGGTGAGGAATGAGTTGTCACGGATTAGACAAAATAGTTCCAGTTTCTGAAGAGTGCCAGAGTTCACTAATACAGAAAACATTCGCAACGCAGTGTGGTTCTTGTTCTGTCCGGGACAGTGTTACAAAACGGGCGAAGCTCTGTAATATTCTCAGAGACGCATTCTTCTAAATTTAGCTTAATAAAAGTACAAATGTCATTTTCCCCCTTCTAAGCCTGTCCTTTGTGTTGAAAATCAAGAAAATTGCTTTGTTAGTTTTCATGTTATAAATACAGAATACGTTAATGGTTAGCTGAATTAAATTGAAAAGATCATGTACTTTGAACGTGGAAGTTGTAAGTTTTGCTTGAAATCGAAAGATAACGCCAAACAATTTTCATTCTCTTGGAATAGTTTTATAGATGTTCCCAATGATGTATAAAATTTACTGCTTCTCTTTTATGCACTGTGCGTTCTGCAACTGCTACTTTCTTTGCATTGTCATTCAAAGACTTATTCTTTAGTTTCTTCGACAACCTTTCGCATTCATTACAAACGTCTACTTGTGGTCGTCCAAAACAAAAGTTGAAGTTTTCTTTGAAAATGTTATTGTAACATTTATATTTAATCTTTGTTTGGGATTCCTTTCACAGGAAATGATAGCACATCATCTTTACATTAAGATCAGAATTTAAATAGATGAATTCACGTGTACCGTAATGTGCTTGTTTCATTCGGAACGAGGATATGTGTTCAATGGCAGTCATAATTTTCGAACGTTACATTTTATTTGCACTACTGCACTTTCGACGTTGATGTGTAGGAGTCTTACCTTGCACTAGTACATTTTGAATTCGTTTAATTCTTTCGTCTGTAACAGCAAACAAGTTAAGAAAACTTGTTTTACACACAACTATTTGTTCATTGGCAACGACGATGTGATAAGTAGATGTATTGTTTATAGTGTTATCACTTTCTTCACATCGCGGACTTCTACGGTGTATCTTCTTTGTGACAATTAAGCCCTGCAGGAGAATATCTTGCTAATTCTTCGTTGAAATCGTATAAAATTGTTGAAAAATCTGAAATTTATTATCAACAAATATCCTTTCCATGCATTTCTTGTTGCAGGTATGCGGTTTTCCAAATTTCTTTTCCAATACAACATGTCCCTTATAGCTGTGACAGGATCCGCCCTTAACTCTTGCTTGTTTTATTTTGTTTCTTTGATAATTTTCCTCATGTCTTTTCCTTTTTTATTCCGTTTTCTTCGCGGGATTTTCATCATTATTGGCCACTTCTAAGAACAACAAATTATTTAGTTTAGTTTAACTGCCACAGTTGCGATTATTTCAACTGAAAATTTTGTTAATTTTAGATTTTAGAACCTGAATTTCTTTGTAACTACACGTATTTGATCCAATATTTACACTTCTGTGGTGTCTAGTGTAACCTTCAACATATAAAATTTTACTTCTTTAGAGAAATTTGAAGTATTTTGATGGATTGGTATACTTCGATAATATTAACAAAAGTATAAAACTTTTTTTATATCTATTCTGAGAAATAAAACAACCAATTTGTATAAGTTATTAACATTTGAATAGTTGCGAATCATTTGGGTACAGCTGAGATTTACGTATTGGTCGTTTTAGAAACCTTTTAGTTAATTTTTATAGCATTTACAATACATTTTTCAGTATTTATTAATCAAAAATTTGTTATATATTAACATTTACTTTACTAGATAATATTTATAACGTTGGTAATAAATTTGTTAATTTTTATAATACGCCGTTGCTAGATTTATCAAAAATTAGGCTTTCATTGTGTCGTGCATGGCTTTCAATATTTTCTACTACCTTTGCTACATAATGAGCAAAGAATTTGGTATGGTATGCATAACAAGACAAAGTTGATAATGCTTTCACGCAATCTAAGCAACCAAATCAAAATCTGTGTTTATCATGAAATTTCTCTAAAATGTTGCCCTAATCGGTTTTTAAATAAGAAATTGAGCCGATTTTCAAAAATGAAACATTAAACGTTTTTCTACCACTTATAGCTTCCGAGACCACTAGATTCATTAGCAATTTGACGAATACTGAATACCACTTTCAATAGAAAACACATCACCTAGAAACAGTGGATATATTTAAACATATATATGTTTAAATTTCTTACAGTATGAAATTACAGCTATGTAACATGTATTTTGAACAGGTGTTCAATATCATCTTGAACTTGAACTTATTTTTCGATATTTGTGCCTTTTCCGATTTAAAAAAAAATTCATTAATTCATATTTATCCTTACTACTGGATCCTAGTAGTTGTGAGTCGTATATTTCTATATTTGAATTATACAAAAACCTCTATAAATATTAATGTCATAATACATTATTAATA
>JAHWXV010032522.1:0-10849 GCA_024586415.1 Phrixothrix hirtus
TATATATATATATATATATATATATATATATATATATATATTAATTATTTTAATTATATTAAATGTTTCCCGCACTCTGTGAATTATTAGTCTCTTTACATTGTCCTTTTACACATAAATATTAATAACATTAAAACGCGCGAAACTGTATCAGTTTTGTAATCGCGATTTTTATGTTATATGCGGGTACTTTTCCAAGTGTCATGGAACATCAATGGACCAGGGCAGCGATAAATAAATACACTAAACGAAAGTGAAATTATTCTTTAAATTTAGTGCAGGGAATACCGCAAATAAATAAAAAACACAGAGATCTAAAGGCTCTTGGCACAGCCGGAGCACATCATTATATTTACTTGAAAGATTTTTAACAAAACTGCAAATAACAGGCAAACCATTATCATAACCTAATATACATTTCATGCAAAATTTTAGAATAGTTGAGCTCAAGTACCAAAACATTGCTCATTATCATACTTGGGTGCAGCTATGGAAATATATTGCTAGTATTAGACCAGAAAACTAACACATTAGTATTAATGTTATAATTAAATAATTCTCGTTACCTATTTTTCACTTTAGGTGCAACTAAGAACATTGCAATGGGAAAGCGTTCAACTGTTTTAAAACCGAATAGATCTTATAATTTTATTTTTGTGCTGACAAGGATCCCAAGGAATTACATAATACTAATATGAGGAAATTTTGTAGTCCGAGTATGAATACGAGGGGTGCTGCATATGTTTCGGGAATCGAATGCTTCCGTCTTTGTTAGATAATCATAGATGGTACTGTCGTAAAATTTGACAATTTTTAGGTTATATAGCATTAACAGTTGAATAAAACATCGTCTGGTAACGTTTGTATTTAAGAGTAAAGCAAAAAACTGTCGACAAAAATGGAATTAAATCACGAAAGTTTTCGTGCAATGATTTTTTGATTTTAAAAGTAATTTAACTCAACAAAAGTGTATGGATCGTCTTGTTTCGGCTTTTGGTAATGGTGCACCATCCATAACAATAATTTATCGCTGGTTTTCAGAATTCAAGTTTGGTCGCAGTAGTCTCAGTGACGAATTTCGCGAAGGTCGTCCGCGAACTAGCGCTGTTTCAAAAGACATTGATGCTGTGCGTGAGATAATTGAGATGGATCGACATGTGACTTACCATGAAATGGAATCGACCCTTGGTATTGACATGAAACAAATATCAATGATTTTGCATGACCATTTAGGTGTGAAAAAATTATGTACCCGATGCATTCCACGCAATTTAACGAGGCTCAAAAAGTGGCTCGTGTTTAATGGAACAAGGAAATGCTGAAAAAATTTAACCGTAGTGCTTCAAATTTAGTTTATAACATCATTGCAGGTGACAAAACTTGGATTTATTCGTATGAGCCAGAAACGAAGCTGATTGGTATATAAGCATGTGCTTACCGGAATTCATCAATGAAATCGGAAAAACTAATGGAAACGTCGGATCATCTTGCACGATGACAATGCATCGTCACACACAGCATCACAAACTGTCAATTATTTCAAGCGGCTAAAGGTACAATTAATGACTTATTGTCCATACAATCCGGATTTAAGTCAAAATGATTTCTTTTTATTTCCGGTTGTGAAAATAAAATGCGTGGAACCCGTTTTGCAATACCTCAAAATGCAGTGGAAGCATTCAAAACTCACATTTTTGTTATACGATCTTCGGAATGGAAAAAGTGCTTCAACAACTGGTTCAAACGCATGCAAAAGTGTATTTATTTTAAGGGAGAATATTTTGAAAAATAATAGAAGCATTATTACCGTATTTTCATTGTGTTTTCATACCTATTCCCGAAGCAATTGCAGTAGCCCTCGTACATTACAATTTTATCATATTGTGCAATGTAAATTAATACGTAGTATCTAAATTACATTTTAATGTGTTCTTTGGTTTACTCCTAACAAAAACCCTTGTTTATGCACATGTTGTAGGTAGGGTTAGTCTAAGTAAATAGTATTTGCACAGAATTATTTATAGTTAAGGCGTGTTCAGTAACTAAAAACCGATTGCGCGTAAGTACGTGCAAATCATGCATTCGTAGTAGTGTCACTAATACTTGATTACTGAATCCCTTGTGCATCAGTTGTGAAAATTTCATTGTTCAACCACGGTAGTTTGCTTTACTATAATCAAGTTAAGGTGAGCATTAAAATCGAAATTCCTGCCGGCTGTGAAGTGCGATGGGTGATAAAATTTTTAAACGCAAAAAATATTACGACTGCGGAAGTTTACCGTCAAGTCGAAATTTATCGCAGGAATGTTATTAACGAGGAAAATGTGAGAAAATTGCGTCGGATATTTGTATGACGCTGCTTAACTGCAGGCTGTTTTTCGGATAACTCACTCCAATGCAGTTTTTCAAAGAAACCGAAAAGTTCATGTAAAAGGGCATCAAAGACAGTAAAACTTTTGTAACATTTCTTGTGGAAATCTGTTAAAGTGTAAGAGTAACGCGAAAAATCGATTTGCAGTAAATTGTGCGTGAATTTGTGTTTATAGTAAAATTCCGGCGGCTTATACAAACGGTAGTGAATTACTTTAAGTTCATTCAATTTTAATTATTTTTAACCAACCTGAATAAAGGAAAATTTTAAATAGTTAGAATATAAAAATAACAACATATTGAGCTATAATCAATCTGATATAAACCGTTAAGAAACCGCCCAAACTAAATAGGGATTGCTTCTAAGGTATAAAATAAATATATAAACAATCTTAAAACCACTTATAATTAATAAGAAAACATTAATTAAAATTACGCAATATTACGTTATAAATAAATTGATAAGCAAAGCACATGACGCTGACAGATTATCAATTAGTGGAACACTGAATACATAGTTATCATTAGCGTTCGTAGAACAGAGAACGATACTTGACAATTCTGTATAAAAGCACGACATTTCCAATCCGAATGGGAGTTCTCTACTTGAACTCGCACTGAGCAGTTCTTTGTTCGAAAATTTACTGCATTAGTATATTTAGGTTTATCTGTGAGGTTAAGCCGTATTTTGTCAAAGTTAAAAGTGCTTGGCGAATTACAAAGTACATAATCCGCTTTCCGTAGAATTATTAAAATTCTAATACTAAAACCATCGACCCAGTCTTAAGCTGCGAAGATAGTTCAGTAATACGAAAAGGTGATACTCCCTTGTGTCGTCCGACTTCCGCCGATTTTATATTCGAGACTAGACGCGTTGCTTTGTAGCAGTCCAACCTTGGCTATATGAGTATACAGAGCGCCTGAGTTTCGAGTTGATTTTGTAGCAGCTATAAGGATGGTGTGGTAACATTTATTGACGACGTCGTCAAACACATTTGCATTGCTAGGTAGCGGAGGCCTGTTCGATGCTCGTCGCCCGTAATAACTTTTTCCGCCGCATGGCATCGGTCACGAGCGGAATAAGATATATTTACGTGGACAACGAGATTACTTACGCGAAGGAACACGATTGCATGCGGCTTGACCCCTTGCGCGCCTCGAGGAATATTGAACTGAGCGAGCTTAGAGTATCAGGACCCTAGCGACGATTTACGGACAGCAAGTGTACCCTGTTTTTATCAAATGCGACCCTGAGCGTCTGCTAAATTAATAGTAAACATCATCAATATAAATAATTACTTTCTTGCATTGAATGTATTTATTAATACTTGTAAATATGTACAGCTTGCCGTATAATGTTCTTTTAAATTATCATTTTGCTTAGTATGAATAAATTATGTTTTGAAAGTTTTATTCATGTTATTACTATCGCCAAAGTTGTCTATATGAATTCAATACAAATGAGTCGAAGTGGAAAGTTCGTTTCATATAAGAAGTTGAGACCATATTCCCTATTCGCCTCATTTTAATGCAATAGCTTTATCCTTTAGCATAATCGAATCCCGTTCTCAAACTGCCCATTACGGCTAGATACCCCGTCTGCTAAAATATTAGTTAGTTTAGTTGAACCTGCGAACCAAAGAATACTCTAGTACGTTTTAAAAAAAATATTAGAGCCGTTTTCTATAAAATTGAAAAACACTTAAAAATCGCAAGAATAAAATGCTAATTTTGGTTATTCGATTTTAACTAAATTCTTGCTGTCGCATACCATGAAGACAGACGTTTAAACACAAAATTTCAATTTTATACAATGGTTAATTTTTGAGATATATTGTGTACAATTATTACTTTAAGCACTTTCGGTTATTTCATTTTCAAAATTTATTAGATAAACCGCTTAATTTATATAAAATGGAATTAAAAAGCTAAGTAATATACTAAGTTTAAAGAAAATCTTTTAAACTGATTTAAAAAAAATCGCGAAACGCTAAAAGTTTAGGAAATATCTAAAGATGAGAGAAACATAATGGTACTTCTCGTTCTCAGATTTCAATCAATTCTTGATTTTGTATACAATGGTAGTTATAACCTCAAATATAAATTTACATTCGGCTAGAATGTTTAGTTGATTAGTTTCATATTATTTTGTTCATAGTTAATGGAAAAGTTACATTTAGTTAATCGATTCACTGAAAATTGTTGAGCAATCGTTTAAATTAGATGAAAGTGAATTAAATGGCTAACAAATGCGATAAATTAGGAAAAATCGTTATAGCCGATTTCAAGAAAATCGCGTAAAACCAAAAATCAATAAGAGTAAAGTGGCATTTCCCGTTATTCCATTTTAATGCAATTATGGTGATTATGCGTGTGGGTGGCTATCAACTTAAATATAAAGTTTTGTGTATCCACTACTTTTTGTTTCCGAAATATTTCGTTCACACACACAGACACGCACACGCGCGCGCGCACACACACACGCACACACACAGCGCGCACACACACACACGCACACAGACAGACCAAGTTTTAAGAATTTGATTTTCGTATTCAATGTGTCCGAAAACGTGAATTTCCTCCCAAATTTCAATATCGAAAATTTTGGGCGAAAAGAATACTTTCTCTATACTGTGTCATGTAGGTCAGAGAAATTAAAAATTGGGGTATTTCATTTAAAGTTCTTAAATTATCTAATTTATCGAAGAGAACAGAAACTTGGTATCCTTGAAAATGCGATTTTTGAATTCAGCATGTGGAATTACCCTCTGTACTAGTTTTGCTCAAATTACGTTTTAAGATTAATGAGACAATTGACTTCCGGTTTTTTCTACGGACCCTGTATATATTTGTGAATTATAAGATTAATGTGATGTCCAGTATGTACTAGCTATAGGTGGAGATTGTTTTCCCCCTCATATCGTTAATGGAACTCTTAGGTGCATTTAATTAGAAAAATTAATATAATTTTAGTAATTAAATGAATTGTTTTATAATGTCTATACGCATCAAGGTCTATTTTTGATCAATAATATTTCTTATAGACAGGTAAATTTGCATGTCCAACTATCATGCCGTAAGAGACTGGGCAAGACTACAGGTTGGATATTCTATATTTAATGACCATTACAAAAAGTCTTCAAATATTAATCCTACAGTTGCGGTTTCTTATTTGAAACCCACATGCCTTTTTTCTTAATTTAGTATTTGTAAAGTTGTTGTAAATATTGTTACCGTAGCCAGCGATACAATTTATAAAATATTAAGTAGTAAATATGCATTACCGTGTACATTTGGAATTGAAATAAGTTTTATTAGTAAAAGAATTAATTTAAGATATCTAAAAACTTAATTTTCTAAGCAAAAATTATTTAAAATAGCAAATTAATTGAATACACCTCGTATATTGTCGCACAGAGTTGTTTTATAAAATCATGCTAAACGTAGCACTGAAAACCTTTATAAAATCCAAACAGTAAAATTATTCATCTTTATAAATTAGCGAAATCAGCGGAGTTATTTTAAAAGTTATTAAAACTTATAAATACACACGTGTCAAAGTTAATTCAATGTCATTACTTCATCAGAAAATAATTAATGCATATCGTAGTATTGAAATCTTGTGGAATAACTAATTGAGTCACTATAAAAGAAATGCAAAATTAGTAGGGGACTGACGCCGTTAATGATATCAAGTGGGAGAGAAACTTGAAAGACCCAGTGAGAAATCAAGGATCATTAATTAGTCAGACATGACTGTCATATATTGTGACCCCCAGTAATCGTTTTTGGAAGTGCTTTTCTGTTTTAACTAATTAAAAATTGTCTCCGTCGAAATCTTAACTTGAGGATAATCGATTCGATAGGAAATAAGCCAAAATACTGTCATGTTATCTTCTACCTCAACATTAAGGAACGTCTTCCGATCGTAACAACCACCCCAACCATATGTGTTTACCTATGTTTTTTTCGCACCTAGAAAAAGGGGTATATACTACCTGCATGCATGTTTAAATAATCTGTTACTGACGATGAACAACGTAAATTAATCAAGGGACATTGTTTCCCGATTTGAGTTGTAATGAAACAAGTGAATTAAGAACTCTATATTTAAAATTGTTTGATTGAACCTGTTGATGTTAAGAATTTAAATTAGTATCAGTAATTAGTCGGAACTGAGTATTGAATATCGCAACAATTATGTATATTATAATAATATACCTTGTTTTATGAAATTATTAAATTATAGGACACTGGGTACTCACATAAAAAATTTATGTTCCATGTATATTTAGAATTGAATATGATGTCCTTAATTTCGCTAATTACAACTTAATTTTAAATTATCGTTTTCGGCCTGTTGTGCGATCCGTTTCTGCATAGAGAAGAAAAATGTTACGAACTTCTTTTCCGCTAACCAAGTTGTTTAAATTTTTTTAGAATTTAAGCCATATTTAACCAATGTTCATTGTTTATGAACTCTGTTTATTGTAAATATGTGTCATGCAGTGCGAATTTAATAATATAAACGTGTTTAGTGCTAAATGGTTGTTGTTATTCTAACAATATTACTTTATCCGCCATTTTTATTATACAGTGCGCGTACAAGTTTAAGTCCTATCCAGTTATTAGCAAAAGCAAAGTTATAAGTCGTTTTTTTCAAGTCAAATTTAAAACTTTCGTAATGTTATATTTCTATAAATCAGATTAATAGTATTATATAGGGTGGTCGAATTTAGTGCCTTTTATCGAACTAAAATACACCCTAAACTTTTGTATAGTAGCAATTTAACCTGTAGTTTTTATTGACGTTTCAAATCTATTTTAATATACAGGGCGTATCACAGATTTCGTACTCATTTCCCCTTTTTAATAATCAATAATAGGTCTGGACCGATAACGTATGAGAAAGGTGCTTCACCCCTACATTAACAATCACTTGGCACTCAGGAATATACAGGAACCGTCATAAATATTAAGTACTTGCTAGTTAGCACATTTTCTTTCAAGCATTTACCGAATCTGCATTTCCAAGGAGCGTCTGTCTGCACTATAAAGTTAGGTTTTAACATCGTGACATACAGAGTGTTTTCGCAAACATTCACTGTGCTGCAGTGAATGAGTAGACAACACTGGCGTCCACCTTTACCGATTTTGACGTAACCCTACAGTGTTCCACCTGGAAAGTATCGATGAACCCGCCTCGCTCCCCTTTAGCTTTGCCGACTATTGTTGAATGCTCGTGAATTTGTCGCCTGTGATAAAACTTAGTGTATTAAAACACACATGTTTAAGCTAATATATACTCATATCTTAACTTTTTATATTAACGGAACTACGTTTATTTAGGGAAATTATTAAAATCAATACAAGCAAAATCTGGAATATTTTGTGCTAAAACAATTTTCCCAAATTGCACAATTGAAACATCATTTTTGTTTTTAATCTATAAGGGATACTCGAAAAACTGTAATATTTAACCAATATTCTATTTATATACCATATGACTAATTTAAAAAGTTTGACAATGAGAATACCTATTTTTAAAATGTAAAGCTTAGAACTTATAGTAAATTGCAAATTACATACTGCACGTTATTATAATAAAAGAGAATTTTCGTTACCGATAATACAATAAATTATAATAACGTTGAATTAATAAAAGCTCCCTATTAGGTATTCAGGTTTAATTATGAACATAAAAGCGTAAGTTTATGTACATATGTTTTGAACTTAACTAATAACAAACCTAATAAACTTTTTTAATGGACAAGGTAAAACTCAACCAAAATTCAATATTAACATTTCTCTGTATAAAAGTTTCTTAATTTAATTTGTGTTCAACAATGGAGGTTTTATTAAACTAGTTTGAAAGAAATTTATTACAAAAGAAATCAAATATGGCCATGATTTATATATTAAGGGATTGATCTATATAATTATAAATACAAAGCATAAGGAAATAAGGCTTTACTTAGATATTTTAATTAAATTAGATTGTATACAAGGTGCTTCAAAAATGCATGTAAAATATTAGAGACCGGGTTCCTTATAGTAAAGAGAGAAAATATTTAGGTGATTTTTCTAGTACTAAGGCATGCGTTTTCTTCCATATCGTCCTCGATGACTTGCTCAAAATACGCAGTTATTATTGTTCTTGGTTTTCCTCGGTTAGTAGATACTAGGGCACCTTTACGGTCACGCCGTTGATAAAATGAATTTAGATAAGATAGTCAAATGTTTGAACTGTATGTGTAATTACGAAAACTCTTGATTTTTTTCGAAAACAATGCATTTTATCAAGTTGCAGTAAAAGCATATTTTTTTGTGTTCTGAACTTTTACATCCGAAAACTCATAAGTAGATCGTCTAGGGGGTTACCCTACCAGAAGTTGATTTAAAGATGGCTGACAGAGTGTCTGGAGGCGCAGCGCTATATGTTAGAGTGGGATGTAGTCGTGGGTATAGGAATGGAGGGCGCAGTCCTGGTTAGGGACTCAAATTTATATATTTCAGAACAGATTTAAACAGCTTTTTTAAATAGCTTTTAATAGCTTTGAACAGCTTTTGTGAACAGCTTAATAGCTTTTTTGAACAGAGTTTAACAGCTTTGAATAGCTTTTAACAGCTTTTAATAGATTTGAATAGCTTTTAGCAGATTTTAACAGCTTTGAGCAGCTTTTTTGAACAGCTCTTAACAGGTTTTAAAAACTCTTTAAAAAAGCTGTTCAGCCATTCAAAGCTATTAAAAGCTGTTAGAAGCTGTTCAGCTGTCCAAAAAAGCTATTCAAAGCTGTTAAAAGCTGTTCAGCTTATCAAAAAAGCTGTTCAAAAAAGCTGTTCCGAAATATATAAATTTAGGGCCTCAACTAGTACTGCGACCCCCATTGCTACACCCAGGGCTACACCTCACTCCAACATATAGTTCTGCGCCCTGCAGACACTCTGGCAGCCATCTTTAAATTCACTTCCAGTGGAGTAGCACCCTAGACTATCTACTTGCATTCACTTTTTATTTAGCATTACCTCAAACTCTAATAAATATATTAGATGGCGTATGCGTTCACTTTTTATAATAATATATAATTTGGGGTCCTCATCTAGGGATACGCCACCCATTTCTACACCCAAGGCTAGGCCCCACTCCAACATATAGCGCTGCGCCCCCAGACATTTTGACAGCCATCTTTAAATTCACTTCCGGCAGGGCAACCCTCTAGGTTTGCTAAAATTATTAGGTATAAACGTTTTATGAACTGAAAATCCCAGAATCACCCATATCTCTACGCTCTTTGTATATGGACAAAACGATGTTAATCTCAAGTTGATACTCATTGGGTGGTTCATTATCAGACAAAATTTAAATTGAATCTATTATTTAGTTCTAGTGTCACGAATCTGTGCTGCTTTTCACCAATTCAGGGTCGAGGTAGAGGTTTTATTGCGCCGAGTGAACTTATCTAATTCGAATGGCCAAACAGTTTCTCTCAGAAAGAGAGGATTGTGCCGCAGGTTCTGTTTTAATCGATAGAACTCTTCCTCGTGCTATAAATCTAACGTTACGTGACTTCTTTACTCTTATTTTTGAACGTACTTATGCTCTACTTACTTTCCCTGATATAATTTCTGATTCTACTTGTGTATTTAAGTTCATTATAAGTTTATTTAACGACGAGGTATTAATTGTAGTTTCAGTGTATTAGGTATTCTTATTTATAACCGTACATCACTTAATTCTAGTTACATGATAATCTATGATTCTTAAAACTATAATTTTCCCTTTATTTCATACGCTACATTCATTCTATGGTAATTGAGATGGTCTTGCAATTTTAAGTTGTGTTCGTATTTACATGCGAGGTTAATATCAACGGATCAGTGTATTTCTGGGATAACTATAAGATAAATGATAGGTTAGTAGGGAACTAAGGTGTAGATCATTTGTTGTAGGACAAAGAATACGAAGATCAAATAGAATATGTCCGAAATGTCTTCCCAACCTGGGTTAGTTCGATTAACTACACAACAATGAAATACGTCATTATGTTACGTCCACATTTATAACGAGGGACCCTAAGTATAGCCTGTGCTAACGAAAGGCGTCCTGAAATAATCGTTATCTTTGGTATTTATACACAAGGGCAAACCGCCATGACGAATCATGAAACATGTCCATAAAGTAATAATGAATATTTAGGGCTTCTACGACCATGCTAATTCGTAAAACATCCTTAATGACAATTTTCTCAAGTGATTCAAGCGAATGATGGGGAAATCGTTCAAGCATTAGTTTAATCGATAAAGTCGATAAAACTTCGTTCTTTCCGTAGTTCTTTGTTGTTTATATATAGGTGGTTATTATTTTCATTGTGAAATATGATCTGCTTATCTGTTAACTGTATTTGTAATAATGTATTTTGTGTTATAATATATATATATATATATATATATATATATATATATATATATATATATATAT
>JAHWXV010032565.1:0-19465 GCA_024586415.1 Phrixothrix hirtus
TATATCAATTACGCAAAATTGCACTCTAATGGTGCAGATAATATTTCCAGTGCACCACATACACCACTAAGCGTACTCCCATTCCGCAATTACTTCAATTACAGCTATTCGTCCTTTTGGTCTAGCTGTGGCCTATATAAAATCTATTGTTGAATGTTCATATTTTTTGACGTTTCATGTTAGCTTATCAAACTAAAAATTATAATTAGTTTTTAAGAATGCCGAAATTTAAGATATTATGTTTATACAATAATGATGTCAACTTTGAACGTTTTTAAATAGGGAAAAATTGTGTTAAAAGCTTTGATTTTAAGATAATTACAAGATTTACAAATTTGTATAAGTATAAAAATATAATTCCTTATAATCAACATTAAACGTATACCTTAAATGTGTTAATGATATTTCGGCACCCTAAACCAACGTTTAATAGTGCGTATAGCAATATAGTGTACCACAATTTAAGAAATGAATGGTTTAGCTATTCCTACGTCTGTTACAAAAAAGTCATTTTATCAATGAGCACAAAACGTTTTCAAAATCTCTATTCGCTTTTATGCTGATGAAATAATATCCTAAGCGAATAACGAGAATACAGATAAACTAACTGATTATCCTTTTCTTTTATTGGCATTTACAAAGTCAAAATAAATTATAAAAGAGGATATTATTAAAGTTTCTGGAGACAAAATGTGTTAAAGTTTAACTGTGGTTCTATTAACAGTGAATGCATTCAAAAGGCTTGAATAATTATCAGAGTGGTTGTGCAGTTTAATTTTGAGATATAATTTCTCAGTAATAAAGAATGACATAGAAAGACAAGAGCCGAATTTCTCATTTCTTGAGATTAGCGTTTCAAGTTTTATTAGAATAGTCGTTAACTTCGAACGTAATAAACGATGATTTTGACAAAAATACACGCTTATCTAAACAGTAGAAAATCAAACGTGTTGATATCGTTGAATTTAATTTAATGTTCTAATTTGTAGAATTCACTTAATTTAACAGTAATTTTTTTCAACCATTAAATCTTAGACTTAATTTAGTAGGTATTTACCTTATAAAAAAATGATGTGTTAATTTAATATCGTATCAAATTTCAGAAAAAGTGGAATCCCGATATTATTTCCATTGACTCTAAAAGTATATAATAATCCGTTTTAATGTGTAGCAGCTATTTAAGATCGTCTCTTCATCCCTTGTTACTTATAAATTAAGGCGCTGTATACAAACAGTGCTTTAGGTTCAGATTAATTATAAACACTAATAAAAAATTGTTTATAATTTATTACATTATACAAAAATAATTGTTGCTAATAAAAAGTAAATTAAAATTTTTTAATAACTGACTGTTTTATAACTTCAGCTTTAGCTACTATTGTAGATCCGTATAATTTTTATGCTTGGTATGTAACTGGCTTATCCCAAACTTAAAGTGCGGATTTAAAAGGATAATGTGCGAAGAGATTTAAAGAGGTAGATTTGAAAAGTTCAAGTTTAAATGTTGAAATTCAATTATAAGATTCATTACTGTCTTATAAAGGGCAAAAGTACTTATATATATATATATATATAAATTTATTGCAAACGTATATTCAAGCATATAATAAATATTTCAACATCAAGATGAGAGCTTTAAATATAGCAGTATGTTAGGATATTATGTGGTTTAATCATTTCTCAGAGATACCGCAGATGTGCTGTTGAGAAAGGATATTGGAAAAATTTTAAATAAATGTTTACTCTAGACCCTACATGTAAATCTTCAAACAAATTTTACCATCTTTAAATGCATATCCCACTTTGAATTTTAAATAACGGGATTCAAATTCTGGCTAGGTCAGCGAACATTAAGTTATCTCAACACTTAGACGTTGTTCTTAAATTCTTACTTCGTAGTTATAAAACCCGATAACTGTGTATTTTTAAATTTATAAATGATTATTTATACAGACCATTCACATTCAAGAAATGGTAAATTTAAATAAATAAGTCTACAGTTACCTGCAATTTTGAAGGCAAGACCCAACTTTGAACAAAATAAATGCTTTAGTGGTCGACAATTTATCTAAAAGTTGGCCTTGTCCATAATATAGTACTTAGTTCAAATTCTTCTTTTAAAACCCAATGTGGTTTAACAAATTATTACAAATTCATGTCAGTACTGGACTTGATAAGTTTTACTTAAGAACCGCCCGAGAATAACAAAATTGGTACAAACAGTACAATGCTAATAAGTTCAAATACTATTTAGGTTTGCATATATTGCATTAAATATAAGAAACCGTTAGAAACAGTATAATAATAGATATGAGTTTCGCTTTAAATAATTAGCCAACAACCACAATTTTAAACAATAGACACAGACATTACACAATTCACACACATTACTACAATAATTCAGTATAATCATGAGATGTCTAACATTCTCTGCTATTAAATAATGCAACTTGGATTTTTAACTTTAGCTGACTACTCGTATCAGGAGATGGTTGCAGTAAATTGTAAACCGACGTATTTTATTCTGAAATTAAAAGCAATACAAAAGCAATAAGTAAACTATTACGAATACCTAATGTTTATGCGGGAGTATTAGGTACATTAATTAGTATTAGTTGGGGAGTTGTTAATAATAAATTAGGCATGCATACCTAATCAAAATTGCTTGAGGTGTAATGCTAAGAAATTGTCACTAAACTTATTTATCCTCACACATGTATACATAAATAAGAAGGACCAATTTAAATACAATTGCTACAGGAGCTGTTGAGTGTCATACTTGATTGAAATTGATTAATTTATTATTAAAATCATCGTACATTCGGTAGTCTTGCTTTCACTTAAAAGAAAACGGTCAGGTTTCATTACTGAATGTGATTAATTATTTATCTTGAAAAGAAGAATGCGAAGGACCATCGGGGAACGGTTCAGACATTTTACTACGTATCATTCATATATATATATAAAATCTAATATAATACTTGCCGTAAATTATATAATTTGTTATTTTATTAAATACTTGCTATCATCAGCATAAAATAAAAATTAAAATTCAAAACTGGTCAATATTTCGTTTATGGTTATAAAAATTTTCACGACCTAAAACTGGCAATGACAAAACTAAAATTGTAAACACTAAGATAACTATAAAAGTATACAACAGTGGGGAGGATAACATATAAACATTAAATATAATAATTATTACCGAAATTTAAAATTACAAAAACTAATTAATGAAGAGTAAAAATTTAGCTTTTTGTAACACATTACTTGCCGCTACTTTTCTTTTCATTGTACTCCAAATCAATTCTATAGGATGATGCAGTATAGCTAAAACAAGATAAAGTTTACGGTATACAAGTTTACTTAATTCTTCTTAACAAATATATTAGACGGCTATATTAGTGTTTAAAATAACTCTAATACATCATTGTAATATGACGTATGTATATATTAATTTACTTACGAAAATCGATTTATGAACGGTAAGCTGGCGTCTAGAAACAGACTATTTGGTTTAAATAGATCATAACATGCACGAAAAGATATAAAATAAGACAGTTTTAATGCACACACAAAATGTCAAACGGCATTAAAATGAGAATTAACGCAGAATGTACATTTTTAAATACAGCGATAAGATTGGTTAGTGCTGTTTGTTATTATTTTTAGTTTGCATATTTTCGGGGTCTTTTTAAGCTTGGTGGCACTGTATATGTTATTTATCACGGTTATAGGTTATGTTGAGTGACATTCATACACAAAGAATGGTTACATTTATGCCGTGTTTATATAAAATGCAGTTATATATTGCGATTTTAAGTATTAAACATGGCTGAAACATTTATGTTCGAGTACTTCTTATTTGAAGATGAAATTAATTTAAATAATGTAATTGATTTAATTCGATAATAATTTTTTTTAATCGATGGATTGCGAAATTTATCAATCCGTTTACGATATTCACCAAGAAATAGTAATGTTGCTTTCTAATAGAACTTTTCTTTTTGTCAAGCATTTTTATTTTCAGCAATATTAATATCCTCTTCTTCTACTAATTATTTTACATAACATTTTTGTGAATTGCAACTATTTTGAGCTATATAAACCCAATTTATATTTAAATTTTAAATGTTAACAATTTATAAAATATGATTCTGATCAATTACCAAACTATAATTAGGGAACATGAACATTTTTGGAAGATGTGCCATTTATAAAAAATATAAAAACGCATTTTTAAGTTCCTAACAACAAAATAACCAGCAGGCACTTTATTAATTTGAGAATAGACAACATCTGCGGAACAAACACAACAGAAACTTTTATGCTGACAAAATTAAGCAACAATTGAAAGTCAGTATTTTATGAGAGCGCCCGTTTAGGGAATCGTTACTCAACTGTTGTCTAAATGCGCCCAAGGCTTTGTCCACGACCGCGTGTTTATCGTTTAACCTAATTTTCAATAAACATGTATGCTAACATTCCAAATTTTGTGATTGATGTTTATTTTCCACCGCTAATTGTTGTGAAACGTTTTATATATTTATTCTACCTATTTCCACACTTTTAATACCATCAACATACTCAATATCAATTTTACCAATCTATTTGCAAATTGCAAAATTACCTTGGACCTAAGTGTGACACAGTCAATTATGTTACAGACTATAAGCTTATACACAAAGCAAATATTTGATATCTCTGATGTCAACGTCACCTTTGTAAAATTCATAACATGGATTCTGGTTGCTACTTTAACCCCCAATAATCTTTACAATCTATGAAGTTTAACAAAAGGTTCTGAGTAGGCGACAGCAATAAACTTTCTCTTGCTGCAAGTAACTCTTTACATAACAAAATATGATCTAAATAATTTCAATGCAACGTTGCCAAAGTTGTATAAATTTAATTTGCAATATCTCATTAACTCGCGAAGATAGGGGAAACGTCTATAGTATCTTTTCTGCTCTATTATCGATTTCCTACCACCTGTTACAAGAACGGATAATAGTTTCGTTACGCCTTGTATACTATGTATCAAAATCGGGAACATATTATGCTGGATATTTTAAATGAAAAATTGAAAACAGACTACATTATTGATGTGAGTCGGCGTACATTATCGCAGCTTTTTCATTATTTAAGTTGTATGTTTAAAAATTCTAACAATATAGAAGCATTATGAGATCAGAACCAAGTGAAATCAAACGTAATATTTTTCTACAGGCATATCTAAGAAACTTAAATGTCGATAATGCAAAACCATTTTTATTCAGTTTTATTCAATTTTCAATAAGGGCGCATTTAAATTATGTTGGACTCAACACACTTTCAAAACAGCTCGTTTAAGGGCAATGGCGAGTTCTCGTAAAAGGCAATGCCGCAATAATTAAATAGGTTACACTACTTGATCGTAGAGGTCAATTTTGATTATAAACTACTACAAAGAAATATGAAACAGTTTAAAATTTCAAGCATTTTTAAGATCACTAAGGTGATAATTTTACGTGCATCCTTTTACAATGTATAGAAATAGATGCAATCGTGACCGTTTCGTTATAGAAGTTTTATATTTATCAAATTATTAATTATTTATAAGTAATAGTAAATTATTTCCATTGGAGAGAAGCAAGTACATTTGAAAAGTGTTACAGTTACATTACTTATTTTATAGAATTTAATTAAATCAGATTTAATTCATTCATTTGTTAAAACATCCTTTTTATCTAAAGAATAATTAGGCTTTTATATTGAACTATTTTAATGCACCTCGTATAATGCATAAAATTAAATATTTTAAAATTCAACACGAATATAGGATTCGATCTATTTGTATAAACGCTTACGTCAGCTTTGTGATTGTAACAAGTAGCAACATTGTATTCACAAAAATTTCAAGGGTAACGCATAGGTCATTTGTTGATATAAAAATTCCAGAGGTTAGACGCTTAAATGAATAATGTATCTTATAAATTCAGAAACGAACATAATATTTATCAGGGCAATTGGAGTATCAATTAACGCGACAGGAATAAAGACGCCTCTTGAAGGCCAACATTCTTTTAAAACAAGAAATTCTTGTGAGAAGTATGGGTAAGAGTAGCAGTTTTTATTCAGCCATCAAAGTAAATAGCAGTGATGTTTCGGAAGTGCCGTGTGATTTCTCTAATTTTTAGATAAGATAATCTGCTCTTATTGAATTCCTTTCGTCGTCATCCAGTGTTGTTGCCGAGTTGAAAATTCACATTTTGGGGATGTTTGATCAATAAGTCAATGCAGAAAATTTCTTTGTCAGTGATCACCTATAGGGTCTTTAAACTTATCAATCAATGAGGGAAACAGCTTCCGCTTCAAACATCTACAGGCAAACCTGTAAGTGAAAATTTCGATTATTTCACGTTAAAAACCAGGGTGGTCGGTGATCTTGCCTTTGCCACAAATCTTTGTTGCAAAATTTAGGTTTTTAAATAATAACAAATATTAATAAGTGACGTTGGAACTCGATTTCACTTATTATCACGCCAAAGGAATTAAAGAAGGGTTTCTATAATTCTTTTGGAACCAAAACAAATGCGTTTTCCATCGCATGAATTATTGAACGTTTTAATGTACCCTTTTGTTGTGAATTATAATAATTAGTTTAGTTTTTAATCGTATCGTAGTTTAAACGGTAATTTGTAATAAACAGTTTGATTTTATGAAAGCTGGTATATGCTTGATTTCTTTTGTTTGTATATATTTGATATTTATGCCTATAATTGTCTTCAAAGCCATTAGGGTTTGTTCTATAATTGAACTTTTAAATCCACCTTTAATTTAGTTTTGTAAGTACACACGAACCTCGATTGCTTTGGCTAATGTAAGAACTATTGTTCTAAATTTTATTTAGAGAATAGTTATTTTCATCAAATTTGAATCCCATATGTTTACCAGTGTAAATTGTGAATTTAGACAATATAGTGTGTTTTATGCTCAACTAATCCTTTTATTTATTTTAAACATCATTTATCGCTTAACTTTATCACCTAGTCAGTGTGCACCTGACAAATATAATGTTGGTTCAGAATTTGTTATTTTATGAAGTATATGAGAAAGAATTTGTTTCAGGTAAAATTTAAAAACGGTAATTACAGTTGAAATTGTTTTCAGCATTTTTAAAATAATTCATGACAAGTGCAGCATATTTTGAATCTTGTGCCGCGTTGATTTAATTTGAAATTACCATAGACAGTTCATTTCACTTTTGATATACCGGGTGTGTCATCAATCTCGATTCAGCTTTTGTTTAATTATCGTTAGATAAAGTTATTCACAGGAAATGGGGCTTCACTACTGATTTTATAATTACGATTAGCATTTCGCCTCATACATAGCGATTTTATATAAGTGAGCACTTTTAGCATTAGTAAATTAATTTTCAGTGTTAATCCAGTATCTGCAGTAGCACTAGAGTATCTGTCGCCACTTTTAAGGTAGGTCACTAACATCGTGATATATAGGGTGTTTCGCAAACATCGCCTGATTGTAGTTTTGACTTGAGAACAGTGGCGCCCGCCTTTTGCCGATTTTGACTTAGTTTTACAGTGTTTAGCCTCACAAATACCGCCGAACTACACCTCGCTCTACTGTAGCTTTGCCGATCGTTGTTAAACACTCGTTATTTCTTTCACATGCGTTATTATCAATTTAGCCTGTGACAATTCATGCGAGAGGGGAAGCAGGGTTTTTGCAAAATTCTGGGCTTATTTTTGGTACAATAAACAAATAAACACAATGTTTGAGAAACCATTTGAAACGTTAGTGCTAAGAGCTCCGGAAGAACCAAGTGCTATTATACTAGACAATGCTGCTTATCATTTCCGCAAGAAAGAAAAATTTTCAACTAGTAACTTGAATAAAGGTTGCGTTTAAAAATGGATGAAAGAGGAAAATATAGCCTTTCAAAAGAATTTGCATTGAAAGTTGAACTATTGCAGTTAACAAAATGGAAATAAAATAAATTTTCATACGTAGTTGATAGACTAATATATGGTCGAGACGTTCTTCCCTTTCCTCCATATCATTATCAATTAAACCTATTGAAATAGTATGGAAAATTGAAAAAAAAATATGACAAAAGAATATTATTAAAACATCGGGTACTGAGCAAGATGTCATTTTCACATGGAAAATCTGCTTGAGGCTGTTATTGCTATCATATAGAAGCAGTGCCTAAAACACATTCATCAGGACATAAGAAACACATTTAAAGCGAAATTCAAATAGAAAAAATTGGACCATTAATTATTGCCATTGATAGCTACAGCGGTTATAACTTTTCAGATCTAAAAAGTAGTTAGTCTGAATGGAAATAACCGGTAGTGACTTTTTTGTAAAGGTTTATGATTAACTTTAATTGTAGGTTTATAATTTGTATCTACAATATTATAAAGCAAAAGTGTAACACGGTAAGTTGTATAAAAACATTTAATAAATAAAAAGTAAGCTGCATTATTTAACAAGAGAAAATGTTTAAAAACCTCCTAGAATGCTGAGTTATTGCGGTATTTGGAAAACTTGATACTTAAGAAATATTCTCTGTTTTTTCACCAATAATTTAAAGCAAAACCCATGTCTATTGTTCGACTGTTTCTAGAGGTTGGTTTTTATTTAATTCAATATATGCAAGCTTAAATTGTAGTTTACTTTATTTAAATTTATATAATCTTGCTTTCAATTTTAGGTCAGTAGTTTACTATCATGTTATATAGAAAATTGTTGAGTTGCATTTTTTGAACAAAACTTATTATCGCACTCTGTAATTTTGTATCCGCTTTTGATTTACTGTTACATGCAACGATTCTTTTCATGACTTTTAATCTTGTTCTCAACTGAATTACATTTTTCATACACAATATTAAAGTTCTTTTACTGTACAATTAAAAATACTTTATTCTGGAACATATAAGTTTCTTTGAGAAGCTTATAACAAAACTTCTGAGATAACTGTAAAGAAGTTTAAAAGTATTCTTTTACTATATAAAAATACTGAAAATGTAACGAACAATTTGTTGTGCATAAAGTTCACCATTTTATGGTTGATTTGCACAATACGATTTATACTAAAGTGTGAGTTGAAATTTATTGGATCTGCCAACTTGAACTTCTTAGAATATTATGTTCTGAGCAAGAGCTAATAGAACGTTATGAAACTTGTAGGAAATAATATTTCTGTACTACTACAGAATTAAATATTTAGCTTAATTTTAGTATAATTATGAAACCGCACCAATTCCAATAGAAATAAAATATTAGACAAAATTATCGCATCAAAAAGGAAATGTTATGCATTTTTTATATTAATATGTTCGTTGTTATATTTTCATCAATAAAATTAATTTCAAAAGCAGACTGGTTTTTGCACAACGGGGCCTTTTGGGAACATCTGATTGTTTAAACGATTTTATACGTAAATTCCTAAACAAATTTTTTAAATATTTTTCTGGGTATCCAACGTTAAAAATGGACTGAAAAAAAATAGTTTGTTCAAATATAAAAATTTTTGTAGGAGAGGGTTAATGTAGGAACGTTAGAGTTTAGTGAAAACATATTTCGTTGTTAAAGAAGAGCCGTAATACCTTGTAGGTATCATCAAATTGGAACAGTAATAAACAACAAATTTGAAACAAAAACCACAAATAAAGCTAAATAGTTATAGTTTTGATAGCAGTCGTGCCTCTTATTGCTCCCACTATTTCATTTAGCATGGACAAGCCGCTTGGAAGTTCCTTTCCCATTCCTTTAATCTAAACGTGTTTGAAAATACCCTTTTAGCATATTTCATGCAAGTATGATAACACTGATATGTAGCTCGAAGAGCTAAAACATTAATTCCAACTTTTATAATGCATCCTATGACAACGCCAACAACGTGTAAAAAGAGAAATTCTTCCTCAATATATGATACCTTCCACGCGTCTTTCACCAGGAAATGCTTCTGTGGAAATGATATACAGCTCAGTACATGCCATTAACTATTTGTCTCTGGACACCATTATTAACAAGGCATCATAGACAATTTTTTTCTCTGCGGCTTCATAGATTTTGGTAACTATCTAGCAAACGCAAATATTTATAAAAAGGACATGCTCCCACTCTTCCATTCTCCAACAACCATTTTCTCTAACAAATATTAATCTAGCTGTTCTTTTAGCCTTGATATCTTCATTTGTGCTTCCCCTTACAGTTCGTGACGACATTGCTACATTACGTGCCTCGCCACTAAAGTGTCTGTCAGTATAAAAACCACTTCAAGACGGCCAATCGGATAATACTGTTGCGCTTCCTTCGTAGTACCTGACTCGTCCTTGTCGTCTTTTTTAAAATACTTGCAGCTTCCCAGAATCATTTCAATTCTCGGAAAGCAGTAGATTGTTTCACGCCGAACCTAACCGAAGTGCAATGTTTCACTGGTTAAACCATTACTCAGCAGATAGCAATAATCTGCTTTAACTTACTTCCTAATACAGTATTAATGATTCGTGTTGATCGATTTGTCTCTAGTTTTACAAAAAAAAGTAAACATATACCAGTGTTATGTTTTATTTCTGTACCATATAAAGGTAGAATGGTAGAAATTTCACGTTAAGTTCTTCCTGACCTCCATGCAATTCTTTTAGTTTGGAAATGCTTGGCTTCTAATACGGACTAAATATCCTTACAATAATAAAGTGGAACAACTGCATTTGCAAGGACTAATTGACAGGCGATGCGGTAATTTTGTCCAGTATTCTATAAAATAAACGATGATGCCGCTTAGTTTCCCTTTATGTTAACTCCGATAGGGATTTTTTAAAAGCATATGACACCTAAGTTTATGTTGTATGCTATATTCTCTTAGGAAGTAAGACGTAGTTGTGTCAGGTATGAAAAAGGTAGGTTCGGTATTTCTGTTTTAACGAAAAAGGTGTGCAACTGTTAAGTGAATTTTAGTATCGCATTTTGGAACCCGAAAATTTCTAGTCAGGTTGCCCTAGATAGTCCGTAACATCCCTTCATGCCTGAGAATTTATTCTCAGCCATATTTTCATGCAAAACAGTTTTAAAGAATAAACCACTTTGTTAATAATTATGAAGTGTGAAGTTAAGTATTAAGCGAACGAACATTGCTTTGGGCAATTATAATAAATTATTCATTAATTTCACGGTTTGTCTTTAAGCTACAAGATTGTAATTTTTGGCGCCATATTGTATTTGCGTATAATCATTGTCTATGTCATAATTTTAATTTAATTTAGATTAAGTAAAAAAGTTGAGCACCAAATGATATTCTATAACGTAAATACCGATTGTAAAACCATGGCGTCATTTGCAAATTTTTAATCTGTTTAATATGATGTATTTTAATCTTGTATTGCATTTTAAGAGAGTTATTGAAGTACAAGATTTAGGATAAGTAACAACAATTGTAAAATCAGTGTACATATACCAGACTGATTCAATACGGCTAGAATTAATTGAGATTATTAACAATCTTAGGGGAAAGATTGGATTTTTTTAAATACTTTTGATTTGTGGATTTTGTTTTCTTGGAGGTGTGAATGTGTTGACCCTAATTTATGAAACAAGCCCTGTGTTTTGATATTTATTAAATTCCTTGGTTTTTAGTGTTATAAATAGAGTAACTGAAAACAGATGACTATCGGCTTCATTGCTTCCAGCCCGGATATTTCTTAGTAACTTTCAATAAAGATCGTTTGTTTAACATTTAATTTGCGAATATGTGCTACATTTGGAGAGAAATTAATATTTATATATGTAGGATATAATAAACATGGGAGATTGACTATGTAGTACATGAAATGTTATATTGGAAAGTGAATGGACCTGCCTAACAAAATTGTTCACATATGCACAATTTAAAGTGTGTTAGTTCTTGGTTTTGGCTATATCAGGTTTTGACTAACAATCAATTAACTCAAGTAGTACAATTATATAAACGTATGGAACAACATACACTTTCTCTTACGTATTTATATTTGTTTAGAGCTATCTTGAAAATGATAATTGCAACAGTCACTCATTCAAGTTACTGGAAACCCAAAACGCTGCCAATCTCCAAAGATTTTCTCTCGTAGCTCACTTCGGCACATTTGTTTTAGAGAATCCTAAGAAATTACTTAATAGGACACTATATACATAAGAACCGAAGCAAATTTTAAAAAAATTGTTAAAGCCGTTTTCTAGAAAATCGCAAGAATAAAGTAGTACTTTTAGTCATTTGATTTTAACCGGCAGTAAAAATAAAATACATAATTTTATTTTTCTACAATTTTTGTTTTTCAGATATATTGTACACAATTAATACTTCAACTACTTACAATTTATTAGAGAATCTGCTTAGTTCATATAAAACAGAATTAAATTGCTAAGAAATATACCAAATTTTAAGAAAATCTTTACAGGCGAGTTGGAGAAAAACACAAAAAACAAAAAATTCCAAGAGTAAGGTAGAGTTCCGGTTACCCGATTTTAATCAAATTGTTGCTGTTACGTGCCCAGATGGCTACAAACTTAAATACAAAAGTTTGAGCAATAGAATAGCTGCAAGATATTAACTGTCTGTAAAACACACCTGCCAAATCAGTTGACAATGGCAACCAGGCAATATCACTATTCCATGAAACGAAAAATTAATCTCGGAAAACCTGTCCAAATATATGCCGTTTGGCTTGTTGTATCATTTTATTGGAACCATAGAACTCTGTTTGCTACTTCTAAATACACGAAATCGGCATGGATGAAGTTTTTCAGTTTATTAGATTAGCTTTGCACTATAACTGTTACGTCTATTAACTTCAAAAAAAATAAAGGCTGAAATTCTCAAAATATAAAATAACACACCAAACTGTCACTTTTGCACTGAACTGTGGCTTTTTATGAGCTATTGGCCTTGTTCAGTACAGAATTTATAACAATAATATTAATTAATATTCACTCAAATGGTAGTGCGCTTCATCTGATACAATAAAATTGTTGATAATGTTCTTTTCCTAGTATTCCTAGTAATGCAACATTTAAGTCATGCGGGACAAAGGTTGATACGGAATTGTCGGACATTCTGAGTTGTCGAACATTCTGTATGTCGTAAATATGAAACTTCAAATCGTTATGCAAAGTTGAATGCACTTTTTGGCCTGATAAGTTAAATACTATTGCGTAACATATAACTAACTATTGTGGTCTTCGAACGACCACTTATCCCACGTGTTCGACATTTCCGCATGTACAAACTATCCTTTTGTGGAAAAAATGTGGCATTTTGCAACATAGGCTGATGTTCTCGAATTTGCGCGATCGCTTTATGAATATGCTACAAGGAATTTTATCATTGGGATAGATAAGGGACTCTTTACGAAACCTGCTCTGAACCTAGAAAATTGACCTGGTTTCAGTGTAGACCATGACTAAAACATTGTTCAATTTCCAATATCCTTCCACCATAAACTAATTTGCCTTTACAATATCTTACATAGAGTGAGGGCAAAAGCAATGGTGATTAAGTACACTTTATATCCCATCTTGTCAGGTACCACTTCTTACGAGCGTCCGTTGTACCTATAGTAGACATAAAATAGACGCCGTAAGACATGTGCTTGCTTAATATATACTTAGCATACCAATTCAACTTTCATTATTTACATTGCTGTACGTGATATGGTCTTTTATTGCTTTGAGTTGGTGGTGGAGTACCGTAGATTCTCCTGTTCTTTCATCGATTAGTGTTGGCTTAGCCATTCTTTTTGATTTGCATTAATAACAAACTTGTATAGTTATCTTTAAGACTTCTGTCGAAATTTGAGCCTTTTTCTAAATTTACTTTACCCTTTCTTCTTTTTTAATTATCTATTCTGGTAATTGACTTTTAAGAATTTAGTTCGAAAGGAACCAGTAAAAAAATTAAAGAAAAATATGAAGATGAACCGCTCTTTAGAAACGCCCGGTATAGTTATTATTTTATAATATTTATAAATATCACCTATTATCCATGTTTGCAGCTTCATAAAAATGAAAATAGTAAATTTAGTATTTAGATAATTCCTTGTAACTGTTGTAAATTTATATTGAAGGAACTGAACGATCATTGAATATAAGAGTCAACGAACATATACGATACATTAACCACTGTGAATTGGACAAATCCAAAATTGCAATTGATTTGAAATGATTTATAATATTTTTTGGAAGGACGTTAAAATTATTTGCACAATCTAACATTTTTAAAATAAATCTTATGGGAAACAGTTTAAATAAAATGTAATAATAAAAACTGCATTTTGAAGAATTCTATTAATTTAACCCATTAATGCCCACTGTTGCGTTTTTACAACAGTTGTTAGAGGTTAGAGTAGAGCTCTTTATCAAAGAATGCAGGGGCTTCTTTGATTCGATTTCCTTTATAGTTTTCTTTAGTATCGTATATTAGATGATTCCTACTAAGGTTGTTGTGTTAGAAATAAGCTCTTTTATTTATGTGATTCATTTTAATATTATTCAAAATACATTTTTGTTAACATAATAGTGGTTTGCTATATTTCTGCAATAAATATCGAAATATCTTTAACAAACGTATTGTAAATATACTGTTGGAAGCGTCTATATCAAGTAACTATTGTAATTTTATTCATAGTGGTTTATCACGTTCTATTTTGGAACGCTCCTGAATTTTAATTTGTATTTTTCTTTGGGTTAAAGATTAAAATAATTATCGTTTAGTGCTTTATTAATACCTGTTCCTTCATTTTGTTATTTAGCAAGTAAGCTCAGGCCAAGATGTGTAAAATCGAATCCGAGAAGCGGCTCCGATGTAGTGTATTCCACGCCATCTCCTGCCGTTAGAACGCTAGGGTGGAACGTTCTTCAGATTTCTGATCTAGATTTGTGCTATGTTATTCCTCAATGGACCTGGATGCATAGACACCTCGACCTTTCGGAGGAAGAAACACCGAGCTACCGTATCACCAGGACTCCCAACAGGTAGTTCTTTTGTTTATTTATTTACTCCTTTTTTTTTCTTTTAATCGAAATGACAATCGAGCGACGTTATTTATTTATTTTAATTGGCTAATTTGGAATGTAATGTAATTATATTAAATCCTTCCTCAACGTATAAATTTTTACGTAATGTTTGCTACCTAAGAAGTCATAATGATTTAACTACATGCCTTTAATCTGGAAGTTTGATACAACTTATCTACATTGTGATACTACATGGAATAAATTTCGATTTAATGGTCTTAAAATATACGAAAACAACCGCACGCCTATAATCCAGCAAGTACAGATGGAACACGTTTAAATATTTCGGATTTTGATTAAATACCAATTCTTGAACATGTATTTTTATGAATATTAACTGTAAAATTTTATTATGAGTATTGTGTAATTACGTATTTACTTTACAGTTTTCTTAAGAATTTGCTAAAAATATGTAAAAATTTAATTAGTCAATTTGCTATCATATTTTAAATACACAAGCGTGTATCATATATATTCTTGCTTTGAGACATTTATCAATTTAATCTTGACTATAAAATTTATCAACGTTACATGTAATAATTTAATTTATCCGACGTATATGTCATGAGATATCTAATATTTCAAATTTTATGCAACCGTCATTTAACCATTAGTTTCCTACAAGATTTCTGTCTATGAAATATACGATTGTTATAAGATTATCTTTTTTTGTTTGCTTGTCACTTTGTTTAAACTTATAATATTTCTTCCAGAGTACATTTCATTAGTGTCTTTAAATTCATGTTACCATCTAGTGTCGGATTAGATGATCAATTAAACTTTAAATTGAGTGTTAAAATTAGCGTTTACATACGCTACTATTTCGATTTTAATTGTTTTGTTTATCATAACTCCGTCATTACGCACTGTTCTTTTTTCGTCGTTCTGGATACATAATGAGCACAGCTTTAGCAACAAGTAATCACCTGGATCTTGATCATTAGCGTAGATAAGGCAGACGACGTGACGCCCTCCCTAATTAAGCTTTTTCTATTCTTCCTATCATATTCTTTAATTAGAATCAGACGGATTGCAGTGACCAAAACCGTTATGCCAGAACTCCACAACGCCACAACCATACAAACCAGCCAGATAACGTTTATAAGCTTTGTTTCCCACCTTCCTTAACCAATACTTTCCACCCTTAGCAATCCGGTCAAAAGGTCTGTAACAGGTTGTAGAAGTAACGCAAACTTGAGTGTTGCGTTTTCGCAACACCGGGAAGAAACGGGGATAACATTTCAAAACAATTAAATTTTGTTTTTGAATTTAGAATCAGGTACTACGATAATTTTAAAATGTCTATCTCTTCTTTCCCCGGAAAATCTTTTCAATATGAAAATCAAAATACCTCTAAATTGCAAAAAATAACTTACAAATCAAGAGCGCACAAAATAGTGTGTCTTGTCGAAGAATCTCGTATAATGGATTCAGCTACCAATGCAAATATTTATATATCTCCTCCTGATCAACACATTTTAATGGATGAGAATAGTGGAGATAAAGATTTTGGAGAAACATTTAATAATTTAAATAGGACCCAGTTAGAATCAGAAGCTGAAGTGTAATTTTCCAAGAAATTGTGAAATTAGAATTGATCAGAATAATATAAATCAAATTGATAATGACAATGTGGACAAAATATTTTACGATATTGCTGTCGAAAATGAATGTACTAATAACGAAAAGACTGAGAATATTGAAACTGACAAATCAGGAACTACTTTTGGGACATAGGCAATAATTAAAAAGACAAAAACATGACAAGAATGGATTAGAAGTGATTTTCCTAATCATAATAACCTAGGTATCCAAATTACTGAAAACATGCATACATGGAAAACATTTTTCTCAACATTTTATTCTCGTTCTCTTACACCTCTTCAGATTTTTTTAACGAAGACGTCTTGATGCGCATAGTAAAGGAAACGATTCGTTATGCTTCTCAAAATGGCACTAAGCTAGAATTTGGAGTTGATGAGTTGAAGGCGTTCCTAGGGATTCTGTTAGTTAGCGGTTATAATGTTAATTCTAGGAGGCACATGTATTGCGAGGAATCAGACGATGTAATAAATGTTTTGGTTTCAAATAGCATGCGTCGTAATATTTGAGACTACCATAAGATTTCTTCATTTTAATGACAATCTTAGCATAGATCGCAATGATAGAACATATAAAATTTTTCCTTACCTTCAAATGCATAGAAACTCTACGAATACACAATTTGGGAAACCGAATCAAGCATCAATAAAACAATGATTCCATATTATGGGCGACATGGAATGAAACAGCACATCAAAGGGAAACCAATACGCTTTGGTTACAAGTGCTGGTGTTAGAATTTGAAATCTGCCTATCTGATTGATTTTCATGTGTATCAATGCGCGAAAGGCCTAGAAAATAAATATAAAAAAGAATTTGGACTTTGAAGTGGAATTATTTTAGAATTTGCTGACCATATACCTAAAGCTGGAAATAAGGAAGTGCTGCCGCATTGTTTAGATGCAGATAATTGTTTTACTTCGCTCAAACTAATTGATTATTTAACTATCAATGGAATAGGATATATAGGAACCATTAGATCAAACAGAACTGACAAATTTCCATTTAATGATATGAGAAAATCTGAACGGGGCGCTTTTGTAACTTATTTCGATAAAAAAATCAAGTATTGTTATGTAAATGGAACGACATTTCTATTGTTACTGCAGCTTCAAACTATCAAGGAGCAGCTTCAACTCATCAAGCAACCAGGTATTCGTTTGTTGAGGGTAAATGGATTAAAGTTACTGAGCGAGAATTAGTAAAACATTATAATGCAAAATGGGTGGCACTGATCGCATCGATCAAAATTTTGCTTATTACAGAACAGGATTAAGGTCACAAAAACGGTACTGACCTTTATTCATTTGGGGATTTGACGTTTCCATACAATACGCTTGGTTACTTTATCGAAAAAAGAGAGAAGTAGTTTCAAATGAACCAGATAGGGATTTTTTAGAATTTAGGCGAAGTGTTGCTAAATCATTACTTAACAGTTATGGGACACCTCCAAGCAGACCCGGTCCAGTACAATCGCTCCGAAAACTATGTCAGCTCTCGCTGTTTTATTGTTGTAAATACGTTAATTAATTCACTAAAACAAGTATGCACTACGACTTACATTATTTACTTATAAGAAGTTAATTAAAATCGGATTCAATTCATAAATCATTAAAAATATCTTTTATTTAAAGAATAAATTGCCTTTATATCAAACTATTTTTAATTCATCTCGTACAGTACAAGAAGATTAATATTTTACAATCCCGCACAAATTTAGAAATTCATCCCAGCTGCGTAAGCACTTACGTCAGCTTTGTATGTACAATGTATAACAATTTGGTATCCAAGTACTTTATCAAGGGTAAGATGTAGACCCTTTATTCTCATAAAAATTCCAGCGACTAGTCGCTATATTAAATAATGTACTTTGTAAATGCAGAAAACAAACGCGGTAATTAATAGGGCGAATGGAATATGAATTTACGCATCGAGTGTGGTGTCGCCCTTTAGAGGTCAACCTTGAGCTTGCCTTTGGAAGCTATGTAAGAATAATTAGTAGTGGAGTAGTTCTGAATCGACTATCAAGTAATGTAGCAGTAATTTTTCGGGAGGTACCAAGTGCTTCTTTAATTTTTACATCCATATCTCTTTTATTGACTTCATATTGTCACTATTCAGCACGTAGCTGAATTGGGAATTCCGTATTTGGGGATGTTTCATCAATACAAACAAATCAGGGCAGAACAGTTTTTTGTCAACGACCATCCAGAGGGTCTTTCAATTTATTAAACATTAGAAGAACCGGCTTCCGTTTCAACAACTTTATACTAGCTACTTCTTCAGTAAGTGCTAATTGCAATTATCTCACAATTAAAAAAATCAGGGTGTCCAGTGACCTGTTTTGATCACAAACTCCTGTTATAAACTTTAAAGTTCAATCAATAATAACGAATGTAGGGAAGTAGATTACCGATGCCATTTTGCTTAAGACGTCAAAGGAATTAAAGAGAGGCTCTATAATGCTTTTGGAGTTGGAATATATTTTTATCAGTTTCCGACGCATCAGTAATGAACGTTTAAACTAGGCTATTTGTGTATAAAATTTAGTTAATTAATTCTCGTCCATTTTTAGCTTAATTCGTATTGTGTACCGCAATAAAATTGTAATTAAAATTAATATACAGGGTACCCTCTTTTAACTTCGATTTCTTTTGTCTTATATATATATATACAGTGAGAGCAACAATGGTTGTCCAGACAATACTTGTTTCCTCTTGTGTTATCAAAACTTCGATCCAGTCTGATATTAGCTACGTTAGTAAATTGACAATTGTTTGACATTTGTGTGCGTTAGTAGATT
>JAHWXV010032573.1:0-14895 GCA_024586415.1 Phrixothrix hirtus
TATATATATATATATATATATATATATATATATATATATATATATATATATATTAGCCTTTTCATAATTGTTTGCGAAATAAGGGAAATAAAATTAAACATTAAAATCAAATCACACTTACTCTTTATTTGAAACAGGCTACTCTATATTTTCAGGAAATACTAGCGTGTAGATAGCAGCTACTGTTTACAAGCCGTAAATAAACATGTTATAGCTTTTGAAGCCATTACCGTGTAACCTTTAAAGCACGGTGTATTTTAAAGGCCTTTTTGTGCATGCTGCTGAGGTATGTACACAACGATTATGATGTAGGTATAATAAAAAGCATTTAATGCTCTACCATTTTGTAAATCATTATTTTCTTGCATTTAAATGTCATTAGCTCCTTGTGTAGCGATGTTACTAGATTTTTCGCAGGGTTTAGAAACACTTCTAGTCAAACTAGATTGATCAATATGTTTTTTAACTGTTGATAAAGTGGGTCTGTCAAGATACTCCACACTAAACAAATGACATACCTATTCAACAGAATTTCCACCATAATACTATTTTATAAATTACATTTTTTTATATACAAGATATTTGTAACCATATTCAACTACCTTTTGAGAATCATTAAACTAACTACTCCTTAATGATTAATAAATTTGACAAAACCAAACTTTATGTTTTTCATAGGTATGCTGATTTGTTTATTCATATCCATTATTCTAAAATATATGTAGTTAAATGTTTCAAATAAAATGTGTAATTCATTATTAGAATTAAGGAAATTAATCTAAAAATTAAATATAAGCTAAGTTTAAAAATCACTTCCGCCGCGCTGTCTGGAATTGAACTCGGTTTTTTTTGTTATTACGCGTCAGACAATCATGTCATTTAGCTACAAAGTAAACACATTTAAGCTAGCTAAATTAAATTATATGTAGAGGACAAAACTATATTTAATACAAAATCAATAATAAAATCTATTATTTTTTAATAATGCATCGCTAAACTAATTCTATAATGGATAGCTGAACATTCTTCCTATTATTTTTTGTAAAAAAGGATTAAATAGAAATTTATTTTGAATTTACTAAACACATACACCTGAACGAGCCACCACACGGTACATTCAATGGTTTATCCATATGTGGTAATGAATTGAACATATGCAATGACGAGTTATACTTGTACATAACGAAGATAGGAGTATGAGTAGTTATGGTATACGAGTTCCACAGCGAAAGTGACGTGATCAAAACTTATTTCACTAATCTAATATCAAAATTAGGTTCCTCGAAATGGGGGTAGTCGGCCATATTGTGGGTGGCGGGCACTTTGGAAGTGCGGGTAGACGGCAATTTTGAGAGTGGGGATAGTCGGCCATCTTGTGGATGGCAGCCATTTTGTGATTGGGCCATCCTGTGGGTGGGGAGTAGTAGGTAGAAAGCCATTTTGAAAGTGACAGGAGTCAGCCATTTTGTGAGAGTGGTGGGAGAAGTCAGCTATTTTGTGGGTGGGAAGTGGCCATTTTGTGGGTCAGCCATTTTGTAGGTCGGCCATTTTGTGATCGGTTATTTTGTGGATGGGAGCAGGCCATTTTGCAGGTCGGCCATTTTTTGTACGGCCATTTTGGCGCGTGGTGGCGCATGCGTAGGATTGCAAAAATCGGACCTAGCGTGAATATCATCACGATGTAAGGATACAACATGTACATCTTTTTATGGTAAAGAAAAAGACAATAAATTAGTAGAGTCGGCCGTTTTGGGACGTGACGGCACATGTACAGGATTGATAGAAATCGGACTTAACGTGAATATATGCATATATTTTTGTAGTAAAGACAATTAATTATTGATGTCCTCATTTTTTATCATTGAGTAGTTATAATTAGTATACGAAAGCTATTTCTTATCGGTCCAGATAGGAAATGACTCAGATTTATATATTATTGGCATGCAAAAGCTGACGTCCTCATTTCTTATCAGAGTAGCAGGTAATGTATTGAGATTAGATAATAATTAGCATGAGAAAGCATTTTCTTATTAGATAGGAAATGGGTCAGATTTATATATAATTGGCAATCAAAAGCCGATGTCCTCATTTCTTATTAGAGTAGCAGGAAATGTATTGAGATTAGATTATATTAGTATGCGAAAGCATTTCCTCATCAGCCATGCAATGAGTCAGATTTATTATTAGCACGTAAATACTGATGTTCACGGTTCTTATCAGACTGGAAGTGGGTTAGAGTTATTATTAGTAGAGTGTATATGATGAAAATAATTTATATGACATGAATGTTCAAGAAGAAGAAGAAAGTCAAGTACATAGCACAGTGACCCCATTACAGTTTATAAAAGATTACTTGGAGTATCGATATCTATTGGCTACTTGATAATGGTTATACTTGGTAAATATTCAAACAGTAATCTTATTAACAGTTATAACTTTGATTTTGAGTTCTATACACGATCCTTTATAAAAAGTCTAATAATTGGACATTATCAGTACAACTACATTCATTTCGATGAAAGTGATACAAGCGAATTGTTCACATTCAAGTATATTCTTAACTACAAGATTAAATAACTGAACTAATTGAAGTTTTACAATTACATCAACAATAGTATTATTAATAATTTTGTTAATACCATCATGAATAGTTTGGTTTGTTCGAAACACTTACCTCATTCGCAGTTGTTAAACTAGTAATAGCAATGATGACATTTTGTAATCTAAAATAGACATGTTCACGCCACACTGCAGATATATACTGTACACTTTGACCATCGTCATATGAAAATAGGACCTACGTTTTTTAAAAAAAATCCAGTTTTTCAGTATAAAAAATTGTCACTATTTGGATACATTGACATTCAATAAACATAATACTTTTACATATAACGAATTTTCAAACTGCATGCTGGTAAGCGAGATTTAGCAATGTTTAATTTAAATTGGAAGGCATTTTACAAAAAATACAGAATCTTGTATTACGACTGTTACATTTACCTTCAAAACCATCATCCTCACATTCTTCATATACGCTTTGAACAATCATCAAGTTATTTACTTTTAGTAAGATACGATAAAAAACAATGAACGTTTGTATTTTACTTTTCTTCAATATAATGTTAATAGATACTTGATTTTGTCGTTCAAATCGCGGAAAGTTATATCGTTAGGTTTCAAATGGATTCCGAATCAGGATGATGTAGGGTGTGATAAAGCGCTGATGTAACCGCCCACACAAAACACACGTCATTTTTTACATTAACGCGAGCATGCTTTTTCTTAATTTGAGGTGACAGTTCAACTTGCTCAGGTCCAAGAATGCATAATTCTACATTAAAAGGGCGTTATCACCTTCGGTTTAGATTGATATACCACGTGACGTATTGCTTCTTCAATAATGTGTGAGTTTAAATACATAATTTTACATCAAAAGTGCCTTACCACCTTCGTTTTAGTTAGATATACTAGGTGACGTATTGCTCCTTCGATATGCTGAAATTGCTGAATTATATTCGTGAGAACGTTTATAAAGGAGTGAAAGTTGCATAGATGATTCATCTGTAATCCAAGTTTGCAAACCTCGTTGTTGTATCCATTTCTCCGGTCAGATGCATTTCAAATTTCCCGCCAAATTTATAGATATACTTACTTCGAATATTCCCTAGAATCTAGTGACGTATTTCTGAAAAATCTCTAAAATCTGCTTTGTAACTAAATCTAGTGACTTTTTTCCGCTGGGGTTGGTAACATGCTTGCTTGAAATGAAATAGTTACATATAAATCCATGTGTTAGAGAGAGAGAGAGGGAGAGAGAGATAATGCAACATTTATGATTAGATATGCTAGAGGTGTGGTATCAGGACTAATGGATACCATTTGTGAAGAGACCAGTTAAAATACCTGCTACCTGTTATGAACGGTCTGTCATAAATGGCCTGTCGTGAACGGCCTGTCTTAAACGGCCTGTCGTGAACGGCCTGTTGTGAACGGACCTGTTATGAATGGCCTGTTGTGAAGGGCTAGTTGTGAACGGCCTGTTGTGAACGGCCAGTTGTGTAAACGCCTATATATAGGGCACTTCTAATTAAAAGGCTCTTATAATCCATTATTATTTTCTAACAGCGCCTAAAGAGATTATAAAAATTGTTACTTACTAAATAATTAGATCAGCGAGCGAAATTTTTGAAGATGCAAAGGTAACCGCTAAAATAAATTACTTGCTACATAAAACAAATTCGTAAGCAATTGAAGAGTCAGGTATAAAAGAGTCATACAGCTAGATAGCGCAAGTAGGAATCTGATATAGGTAATTACATATATATACAATATTTAGAGAGCCCCTGAGAATAAAACTTTTAGACATCTTTTTTTCTCCAAAATATCAGCTAAAAGGCACTAAAAGGTTACAAAAGCTATTTTAAAATACACGTTGAGATACATACAAGAATGATCATTAAGCCAATAAATCTCTTGCAGAACGCAGTTAACAATAAATTATTTATTTTCGAAATTTAATAATAAAAGGCCATAAAACAAAATAAGTATGTAAAGACTTACCTACTATATTGAATTTTAACCTCAAGATAATAAAAACAGTACTTTTATATTTGTTATGTTTATTTAGCTATTATACAAGTCAAAACTTAAACTAGAATAATTTTAATTTTTTGCTTAAGCTGTGTCTTCTTCCTTCCGTACATGCGTATTCATGAAACATTGACGACAAAAGGTTTTATTGCAGTCCTCAGACTTAAGTTTTACAAATTTAGATTTCGATTGTGAAAAATTTCTTCTATTTCGGAGTGCTAATTTTCTATATCATTCAACACATCTTTTACGCTTATCAAACGCTCTTATACCGTGCAACCCCAGATCTCTAGGTTTTTTAAAGACTTTACGGCTGCTGTGTCTTTGGGCTGAACACCTGTCGAACAGTTTCTCGTTTTTCTCATCTCGATAATGAGTAGGCTGTATTTCTATCCAACTGTTATTGACAGAGCGAAATCTAAAACCCATGCTACTGCAACTAGTGAGCTTGGGCGGCTAATAATACCTACAGGTGGAGCGGACCTATTTAACTGACCCGTTACCCGACCCGTTACCGGATCCGTTACCCGAACCGTTACCCGTCCCAGTACCCGAAACGTTACGTAAGCTGTTCTGGACCTGTTAAAAGAGTTGTAAACCTGCAGCAAAGCTGTAAATTTGACCAAACAGTTGCTCGGACTGAATACTGGCAACCGCCCCAATTACTGTTAAACATATGGACGATCTGTGGAAGTACCTGCGCATTACTTAGGCTCAGAGATGATATCGCCCGGGTGCTGTAAACTTAAAGGTACGGTGATGCGATTATTTCCCGGGTGCTAATCACTTGTTATTGCCATTAAATATTATATAATTAATTTAAAATATGTGAAGGTTGCCACTTTTTTATGCTATATGTTATCAGCTCTGTTACTAAGGTGTTCAAATTAAAAAATATGACGTCACTCCTTTTATACTCTGAACTCTCCATGCATTTCAATGGAAATTTTGTAGTCAAACACGGACAAGGAGTGTATCCCCGGACAGCTAAGTCTATAGTGGATAATACTAGATATCTTTCATATGGAGATTATTCTGATAATGTATCAGGGAGCCAGACATCGACAAATTAAACAACAATATTTCAAATTGACCAAATTTATTTATTGGTTACTAAATTACAAAATACATATTAATTTTACAATAGTTTCCCTCTGTAATTCAGCTTTCTTTTTAAGTCATGGATCCATCAGCTGTTTAATTAATCACTGCTTCTCAACCTGCTTTTCTTTTGTACATTTTCCTAATTGAGATTCCCTTTTCAGTTTTGGAGAACTCCCATCGCTTTTCGTTAGCGTGTTTTCTCTTTTTAATTCATTAACACCCTTGGTCACAATAACAAGTCATTTTATAATGAAGTTCGTAAGGAGATGTATATTTTGAAATATCCGAAACACCTATTGAAGCAACTTCCGATAATTCGTCTCCCACATTACCAGACATTTTTCCTCTTGCATGTAACCATTCATCCTTAAATACATTTCTTGAATAATTAACATGAGGTGTTCCTTGTAGACCATCTAAATCAAGTTTTAAAGGATTGTGGTCATTTTTAAATGCAATATATCTTAACACATCGATTGGGTCATCCAAACACAATATTTTTTAAATGTTGTTTTCGAATGTAATTTTTTCCCTAAACGTTGTAGTTGTTTCCTTAAACCTAATGCACAATTTCTATTGCTTAAATGAACTAAAGCCTGAATATGTTTATGTACTGTAGTTTCATCATCGTCGACAAAGTGACAACGACACAGCGAATACCATTTAATATCTAGTAAGCTTACCCATTAAACCAAAATCTGCTTCATTTAGAAGTAAATGATACCATTCTTTACTGGATTCTTCGTTATCCTTGGCAACTACACCCGATGACAAAGGTTCAAGTTCATTGACATTCAACAGTGTGTAAAAAACTGTTTTAGGTACTAAAGCCATTTTTGGCAGTTATTTTTATCACAACCTTATTCAAATGTCTAGAACAGACTAATCAAGTCTCTGTAGATGTGTTTAATATATGTTGTCACACGGTGTCTTAAAATCTGAGCATGCACAGTACCGCGCCATCTCCAATTATGACGTGATTAGTATCAACATACACGGTAAACGTCGGTCCTTCACATATTGCTAGATTATGGGCTAGGTTAGATCAGGAGAGAAAAAGTTGGTTTCGCACTTTATAAGTTTACGTTTTATTCATTTGTCTTTGTCATTTATATTCAGCAATTCAATCGGTCTGTTAACGGGTTGTTGTTAACAATTGGTCTGTTTGTAACGGGTCCGTTAACAATAGGCCCTTCACAACAGTCCGATAACAGGATCGTTCACAACAGCCCGTTCACGCCAGGTCGTTTGCAACGGTTCCGTTCATAACAGGTAGCAGGTATTTTAACTGGTCTATTAACGACAGGTGTCCATTAGTCGGCCATGATACGCCACCTCTAGTATGTCAAATCATAAATGTTGCTTTCTCTCTCTCTCGCTCTCTCTAACACGTGGATTTATATGTAACTACCTCGTTTCAAGTAAGCATGTTACCAATGCCCCCGCAGAAAAAAGTTGCTAGATTTAGTTACAAAGCAGATTCTTGTGATTTTTCAGAAATATGTCACTAGATTCTAGGGAATATTCGAAGTATGTTCCTAGATTTGGCGGGAAATTTGAAGTGCATCTGATCGGAGAAATGGATACTATAACGCGGTTTGCAAGCTCAGATTACCGATGTATCATCTATGCAACTTTCAGACTTTTATAAAGGTTCTCACGACATAATCCAGCTATTTCGGCATATAAAAGAAGGAATACGTCACGTGGTATATCTATCTAAAGCAAAGGTGGTAAGGCACCTTTGATGTAAAATTATGTATGTAAAATCACACATTATTGAAGAAGAAATACGTCACCTGGTATATCTATCTAAAGCAAAGGTGGTAAGGCACCTTTGATGTAAAATTATGTATGTAAAATCACACATTATTGAAGAAGCAATACGTCACGTGGTATATCAATCTAAAGCGAAGACGATAACGTGCTTTTGATGTACAATTATGCATTCTTGAGCATGTTGAACTGTCACCTCAAATTAAAACGAAGCATGCTTGCGTTAATATAAGAAATGACGTGTATATTGCGTGGGCGATTTCATCAGCGTTTTATCACACCCTACATCATCCTGATTCGGAATCCATCTGAAACCTAACGATATAACTTTCGCGACGGCTATGAAGCAAATTCCGCGATTTGAACGACAAAATCAAGTATCTATTAACATTATATTGAAGAAAAGTAAAATACAAACGTTCATTGTTTTTTATCGTCTCTTACCAAAAGTAAATAACTTGATGACTGTTCAAAGCGTACATGAAGAATTTCAGGACGTAATACAAGATTTTGTATTTGTTGTAAAATGCCTTCCAAGTTAAATTAAACATTGCTTACCAGCATGCAGTTTGAAAATTCGTTATATGTAAAAGTATTATGTTTATTGAATGTCAATGTATCTAAATAGTGACAATTTTTGATACTGAAAAACTAGATTTTTTTTAAAAAACGCATGTCCCATTTTTATATGACGATAGTCAATGTGTACAGTATATATATATAGTGTGACGTAAACATGTCTATTTTAGATTACAGAATGTGAACCTATTGAAAATGTTATCTTGCACATAAATGCACTTATAGCATTTCCAGTTTTGCCGCATTACAGATCACTATTTATGGATATCATCAACTCACAAGGTTCGAAAAAATTAAAATACCTTCTACACATCATATTTGTTTTATTATTCTATACTTTGACACAAATCATACATTATTATCCTATGCTTAAGGCATTTTAGTTTCACTGAAAATATAATTATATTTAACCGTAGCGTCTGCTGCATTTTTACGTCTAGTTTATTGTACATTGTTATATCTATTAGACGTCATCATTGTTATACTATTTTAACAACTGGGAATGCGGTAATTGTTTCGAACAAACCAAATTGTACACGTTGTTTTTTAATGTAGCTAAATCTCATTTGGTATTAACAAAATTAATAGTAATACTGATTGATGTAATTGTAATGTATAATTATGAGAGTTTTTATGAATGATTGTGTATCGAACTCAAAATCAAAGCTATAACTGATAATAAGATTACTGTTTATATATCCATCAAGCATAAAATAACGATTATCAAGTAGCCAATAGATGTCGATACCCCAAGTAATCTTCGATAAGCTGTTATGGGGTCACTGTGCTATGGACTTGACTTTCTTCTTCTTGAACATTCATGTTATATAAATTATTTTCACACATATACACCCTACTAATAATAACTCTAATCCACTTACAGTCTAATAAGAAACGTGAGCGTCAGCATGTACTTGCTAAAAATAAATCTGACTCATTTCCTTTCTGTACTGATAGGAAAATGTTTTCGAATACTAATTTTAATCTAATCTCAATACATTTCTTGCTACTTTGATAAGGAATGAGGACATCGGGTTTTGCATGCCAATTATATATAAATCTGGCTCATTTCCTGTCAGATAAGAAAATGTTTTGGCATGCTAATTATAATCTAATCTTAATATATTTCCTGCTACTCTGATGAGAAACGAGGACATTGGATTTTGAATGTCAATTATATGTAAATCTGACTCATTTCCTGTCTTGACTGTTAAAACAATGTTTTCTCATGCTAATCTCACTACATTTGCCTGTTACGCTGATAAGTAATGAGGACATCAATAATTAATTGTCCTTACTACAAAAACATGTACATATTATTCACGTTAAGCCCGATTTTTGTCAATACTTCGCATGCGCCGCTACGTCCGAAAATGGCCGACTCTTCTAATTATTTGTTTCTCTCCTTTACTGCAAAAGATGTACATGTTGTTACACTTACATCATGATGATATTCACGTTAAGTCTGACTTTTTCAAATCTGCACATGCGCCACCAAGTCCCAAAATGGCAGCACACAAAATGGTCCACTGCCCCACTCCCAAAATGGCTCACCCACAAAATGGCCGATTACAAAATGGCCGACTCCTGCCACACCTCACGAAAAATTGCAGTCTCATAAAATGGCCGTCGCCCACCCAAAAAATGACGGACTGCCTACCACTCTACCAAAAAATGGCCCATCCACAAAATGGTAGGCCTATAAAATAGTCAACTATCCCCACTCTCAAAATAGCCGACCTCACCCACAAAATGGCCACTGCCCGCAAGACGACCGACTACCCCCACTCCGTGGAACCTAATTTTGAAATCAGATCCGTGGAAATAACTTTTGATTACGTCACTTGCGCTCTGGAATCCGTATAGCATAACTACCAGTATGAGATTGTAATAGTGTGGGTCGGTTAATAATATATAACCTTAATAGCTGAAATTGATATAAATGTTAGATGTTTTTCTTGATGATAAGATGATACACAGTGTTAATAAAAATTTTAGGAACGTTTCATCGAAGAATATTCATGTTCATTTAAATTAACCATCGATTTATAGACAATAGCAAGGATTTAATAGAAAATTTTTAATTAATTTTATACGATGTACGTCGAAAAGTCTGTATGTATACGGGCCGGTTGAAGGACGGTATATAGTTTTACGATATGATTGTCCTGAAGTGAAATACATTTATACGCCTCTTTGGTATCATTTCTATAATAGTAGTATAACGGGTGTCAACGGTTTTATATTTCCTGTCCAGCAGCACAGATTTTAAACAAAATCGCCTGAAATTCCTCTTTTTGTGGATTATGTGACTCAGCATTTCGATGGGTGCTTTTCTTGATTTTATGTATCTAATTGATTTCCTTTGAGCAAGCAGTAACAATTGAGTCTGTAAATTGTTCCGGGTTCAAGTTATAGTTATCTAAAGACTCTTAACTGCAACGGAAAGAAATCGCGGAACTCATCTTGTACTACTCCCATTCATGTGTAATTGTTTCACAGGGATACAACTATAGTTATTTTAAATATTTCTAGTCTAGCTGCGCTTTATTCCATCTTCAAACGTCCGTCACTGAATAGTTAGATAGATAGCCTACGTATGCCGACCGTGACGAAGCTCGTCTAATTTGACTATTTTATCTGTTTATTAATAGTTGAATAAGATAAGGAAGTGCCTATACACCGTATTCAGACAGTTTTCATTTTACATCGGTTTAGGATCTTCTCTATTCAAGAATTTGATCATCGAACAATATTTTAAACATCTTTTCCCCATTTAATTAAGGCTAATATTAAACTAACTAAAGTAGAGGGCGCGGGTACGCACACAAAAACAACTATTGTCGATTCCATAGTTGAATTCGGTTTTAACTACCTACATTTAGTCATTTTGAAAACTAATGGTCTTTAGTAGGTATTCCTCATGGATGTTTTAATAAGTACCCCGCTTTTTAAATAATCTGCTATTTCAGTTACAACATTATATGTTTCACGTTAGAAGAAGTCTGCTTAAACAAGGATTTGAGTGTAGTTTTTTGTTAAATCTGCTACCAGAGTGAATTTACTCAATTAAGTTAAATAATTCTTTTTGAACTTATTTCCTTATGAAGGTATTTGAATTGCCATGATATTTCCCTTTGGATCTTGAAATAGTTTTTGCAGAACTTCTAAAGACTTTTTGAAGTATATTAATTTTTAAAAGCAAACGGCATGGTGTTTAGGTAATTTATATCAAATTATTTTAGTGTATTTTCAATTGTTTTGTTCAAATTGAACATCATTTCTCTAGCTTCTACATGGACTGAGATGGATACCGCTTACGTATGTAATTTAAGTATAATATAGTGGAAAAAGTATTAAGTTCTGATACGCTTATTAAGTAGTTTAGTGAATAAAATACAAACTAAAATAATCGCCGGATTTGAAAAAGAAATACGAGTGTACAAAGAAAAGGTACTTGAAGCTGAATTAACAAAATCAAACCAATAATTTGTACAGTATAAAGATGAAATATAAATGTACTCTAGGCGAAATAGCTTGGAGTGGCACAGACAACAAATAATGAAGACATCGATAAGATCATTTTAGATATATGTAAAGACAAACTTGGTTTAGATATTTTTGACAATGTAATCGATTGCAGTCGTCGCTTATATCCTAAAGAAGGAGGCATAAAACCTATTATAGTTAAATTAGCTAGCAGAAACACAAAAGAAATCTTATATCAAAATAAAAGTGAGCTTAAAGGGACTCGTATTATAATCAAAGAGGGTTTAACGAAACTCCGTTAGCAGTTATATAAAGACGCCGTTAAAAGATATGTAAAATCAGTCTGGACAAATGAAGGTAAAATATTAATTAAAATCAATAATTTTATAAAGCAGCTCAAATGTTTTGATGATTTATCTGATTAATTATTTATATAATTATGCGCAATGAACAATAACGCTTAATTGGAATCTAAAGAGCTTACTTCTTAAAATTGTAAATATCTACTTAGTTATATTTCTTTTTTAGATTTCTAATATTATTGAAAGCAAAAATTGTTTAGTTTATATATTGTAGGTACGTTTTGTAGAAATATTTTGTTTTGTTAGCGTTGAATTGTGCAATCTTTGCTGAGAATTGATGCTACTGAGTGTTTACATACCCATTGTCTCCTTTATACCTACATAATTAGCTGGCCAGAAAAGTTTTTCTCCTAAGTAGGAACGAATCAAAAACTATATAATATTGTTTCCTGCAATAGTTATTACCTAAAATTGATTTACTCAAATACTTCGTAGGAGGATCTAATGTTGATTGCATTTCAGTTACTGAAACTTGGTATACCTAATAATAATATTTCAAATCAATATACAAAATTATTCTGTTGTAAAATGATATGGACAGGGTCAAATTGATGGTGATGTTGCATTATATCTAAAAAATATTTATAACTAAAGTAATAGAGTAAAATAAAAATGTCGAACAAATATGGGTAACACTTAAAATTAATAAATTTTTAATCGCAATCAGAAATAGTTTATCGACCTCGGTCAATAAATTACAAAGAATTTTGCGACGAAATCTATAAAACTACTTCAATGATTTCAATATCACATCAATATTTAGTTTGTTGTGGCGATACCAATAGTAATTTACTAAGAAATACAAATGACAGTGTCTACTTCAAAACAGGGATAGATTCTATCAATTCTGTTGAAATGATCTATTTTCTTACCCGAGTAACATAGAATACACAAAGTCTCATTAATATTATTGTAGTCTATAATTCCAGTTCAGTAGCGGGTATTGGTATAACAGATACGCACTTTTTCGACCATTATATCATTTATTAAAATTCTTTGTTACCTACTATTACAAATACAATATATAAAATTATTCGATATTTTAAATATTTTAACTTGGAAAGATTCTACCGTGATTTATCTCTAATACTCTGGCAAAATATTTTGTATAAAAATAATGTAGATAAAAAAGTTGACTTTTTAACAAATAATACTTGTTCGTATATTAGATAAGCACGCACCGCTACAACAAATAAAAGTCGCACATAAAGGAAAACCATAGATAATAGAAACCATTAAACTTATGATCAGCCTAAAAAATCACGCTTCCGCTAGATTCAAACATTCCAAATTTTCACCACACTAGGGTTATTATAACTAAATAAGAAACGTCACAACTGTAGTAATAAAAATTGGAAAAAGCTTATTTCAATTCATTTCTCAAGAATAATTACATTAAAACCTTATGGAGAGAACTGAAGAGTTTGGAAATAGATAACAACAAAACAAATACAATACAATTCAGATCTAATTAATAGTTTCTTATAAATAGTATTCCAAGTATTTGCAATAATAATGGCTATGCTTTTGAGTTTTATAGAAACATAAATTATTTGAATCTAATATGTAACTTAGTTTTCATACTGTTGACATTTCCGATATTGTCTACGTAATTAATAAAATAAAATCTAATTGTAAAGGTGCTATAACGGGACAAAGACGTTTTTCGGCCTTAAATATGCAAATGGTGTTATTTCCTGAACCTGGATGTTGCGTCGGCAAGCACACACAGGTGTGGGGGGTCCAAAGTTGGCTATTAAGGTAGCTAAGCTAAGTTTTATTGGCAGAGGAAAAAGTCGTATTTAGAGGGCGCCACTTCGTTAGAGTCGTTAGACTTACAGGGAGGGAAAAAGGGTAACGAAGACTACAATTTCCTTAAGTAATGCGAGAAAATTGTGGAGTGATTACCAGATGGATGGTGAATCGTACGCCACTGGGTGTCTTCGTTCAGGTAAATTATAGACTCACAATTTTTCTGTACTTACATTAAATTATTTTTAGTAAATCTCTGAAAGAAAGATTGGTTACTTATAAACTAAGAAATAATAAGAATTGGATGGAAAAAATAAAACGTCTAAACCAAACGTCTAAATAAGGATTGGATTCAGTATGCCAATATAATAAAATCTTCGTAATACGAAAGCTACAATTCGTTAAACGTAAATTCAGTGGTTTAGATGTATACATATGTGATGGTAAAATCAAAACATAATTTCAGGGGGCCCCTGGGTTTTCAATATTTACAATTACTCTAAATTGAACAATAAACTCGAACTTTAAATGGTGGCCTTTACTTAACGAAGTAATTAAGCTCGGCGTATTATTTACTAAAGTTATCACAAATGTCTATTTCAACTTGACCGATATACTAGTCCCAGCGGGGTTTATGAAAGGGCTTTGTTGTTGAATCCCAAAGGTAGGCTTTGGGGATTACTCGACGATAAAGTCAAAATAGAAGGACGTAATTTACATATGGTACAAGGATTCTGAAGCTCCCAGAAGAAGTAGGGAGCAATGCCGCTTTCCATTCTATGTTATTTAGTACTTTGTTCTGCACAGTTCGATCCAAAACCCTTGTACCGAAAAATTAATATGGAAAGACGATAGTAGACCCAACAGCAATCCGCTGGTGGGCGTCAATATGCCGAATTTTCCAAAAAGTCGGACACCGAAACTTAAACTTAGGCAACTCTTCGGTTTTGAAATTTACGTTGAACTAGGACACCGCCCCTGTAAAGTACGCGTGTACTCAGACACACTAACAAGGAATCGTTGTTTATTCTCTTATGTTCTAGCTTTGAGCGACTATTCAGGAGCGCTTCTTTCGGAACGCAGGAGGGAAAACGGGAATTGTTCGTAACTGTTTTTAGAAATGCCGACGTCTTGAAGGTTATACATGTCTACACATTTTCTAACGTAATGGTGTTTTAAAATACCCTGTTACATTGTATTCTATGGAAGTTTCAATTAATTTTTATTGTAACACAAGAAAGAA
>JAHWXV010032588.1:0-13809 GCA_024586415.1 Phrixothrix hirtus
ATATATATATATATATATATATATATATATATATATATATATACATAATATACTAACTACTAAAATTGAACCAAACGTTTTACATGAATTTGCAATAAGTGTAACTATTTGTCAATTTTTCTTTGGACGTGGCCAGGTAGATTGCTTGTATAGTTCCCCTCGTAGTTAGATGATTTGACAGGACGTGAGACTAGAACATAAATCATGACCTATCGAAAATATGATCAATGATATCTTTTGCTTATTAATTTTCAACGCCCTGTATCCCTGAAACGATTGAGTTTCAGGTCCAGGTTAACACAGCGATTTGTATTTACTTTTACGTCCTCTATCGGCTCCCTAAGTTTCCCTAAATAAATTCGCGACACCCTGTATACATTTTATTAAAATTTAAATCAAAATTAATTATTAACTTACTTAAGGTAAGTTTTTTTAAACACCCGACAAGCTATCTACATTATAATAGGTATACTTTGGCAAGAACATGCCTTACCTTATAACATAAAGAAATTGCTAGCTGTTTCCTAAATTCTGGAGGAGCATCTGGAAGGACAAAATCAGGATTAATTTCTGCGTCTAGTGTTTTGAATAATTCTTGAAGGGTGTTGTCATCAAAAACGTTTTTGTTAATTAAAACCTGTTCAGCTTGTACTGCATGAATAAAAGAAGGGTTAATACAACCATAAACTATACTAGCTGATTCAACTTTATTTTCGCCATTCAATTTAAGCATGAATCCAGCATTAACTAAGGCATGCGCATTTTGAGCTCTTGGCATTATCTAAAACGTGATCAGTAAAATTTTCTATATACCTTTATTTATGAAACTTTCTTACCTTATAACTTTCAACTTTGTACGTGTTATCGAGCTTTGGAAGAGTGATACTTTTAATTATATGGTTTTTCATATTAAAAGATAAAAAGTCAGCAAGACTTTTGGTAGTTTCTTTGTGATCCATTCCAACTGTAAAATTTTTATAAGTCTATATTATATTAATATGCCTACATTAAAACTAACCTAAGGTAATTGTCGCACCTACTGTTTCTAAAATTAAAAAAACGTCTGAAGGGAATTCTGGATGTTCGTATTTAGTAAACAAATTTCCTGCTAACGTTCCCATCTGTACAATGTTAGTATTAATTCGAAATAATAACAGGTATTAGAAACTTACATTTCGTACTGGTACATTTGCAATTAAATCAATATGGTCTCCCAGTTTACTTAAATATGAAAAATTCTTATCATTCTTTGCCAAATCATAAAAAAGGGTCATAGCATTTGTAAGCGATATATTCGCACCCAAAACTAAACCGTTTTGATCTATTGTATGCGTCAAAAGGTCTTTTACGCTGTTAACATCTATGTAATTATCAGGTTCTCTAGTTCTTCTATAAACTCCTGAAATAATCAATTTAGGCATTATAAAAAATTACAATTTTTAAATAAATTTATTATAGCTTCTTCTATAGTATATTTTTTTTCACTATTTTCTCATTTAAACCGTATGAATCCCAAAAAGAACATCAGTGGTATGAGAGTGTGATTTAATAGAAAATGTACTGGGAGTTCTTTTAAACTGCTTAATGATTTATTGAAGATGCATTAATACCCTTTTAGTAGAATTTACAATGGTAACTCTTCTCGAAACAAATTCGGAATCATCTCTATGAAAGGAATACTATCATCAACATAACCTGATATGCTAATTACCTTAGAGATTTGTGAGTACAAATAGCCGTTACATACCAACACTGTTGGTATTTCTTTGTGCAGAGAAAAATGCAATTTGCGAAATAAAATTTTCTCTCGACGCCATTGCAATATATGATAAGTTAGTGTCTAAAAGCAAATGTTCTTGCACTTGTATGGTTCAATAACTTACAACAGCTTATTGTCTACCTTGGGTGGATGTGCAACTTAAATTCGCAACATCGAATTCTTGTAAAAGCTTCAATAGTGTGGAAGAAGTGACTAATATTTTGCAATCAAAAAGTTTTCATAAGTGAAACAGAAGACTTCCCTTTTCAAGTTTCTTTGTCAAATTGTATTATTACATTAACAAAAGTAGACTCTAGGAAAGTAGGTACAACTACCCTCTTGCGAAAATAAATATCTTAACTGCAAACTCATGCCAAATAGTCACTAAATAGTTGTGCGAAGAAGTTACTCGCTATAACGATATGATACCTAATTTTAGTTCTGAATTTAGAACTTTTGAAGATGGATTATAAAATATTAATTATCGTAATATTACATCGGGAGGTGTCCAGAAACCAAACAAAGAATTATCTATTTTGTTGATGAAATCGGTGAATAGGTGATACAGATCAGAAGTCTCATGTTTATATAGTTAAATTAATGAAACCATATCGTCGTAGCAAATGTGTTTCGATGAGGCAACTGAAAAAGATAGCTGAACTTACAAAGAAAGGTTTTTCAGTATCTCCTCCAATTTTAATAATTTTTGAATACAATATGTTGTAGAGTATTAAAGTCCAAGTGACACGGCTGCTAAACTATAATTTAAAAAGGGCGAAATGTCTTTCAAAATTGGGCCGTACGAAGACTAATTTTCTGGCTTCGCAAAGAAGCATTCAAGCGATTATAATGGGATCAACACCAAACTACTGTTCATAACAAGTAATGAAAAATCCTATTGAATAGATGCATGTCGAAAAGCACATCAAACTTAAGTTGACGTGTTTCAACGTTCTTGACAATCTGCCTTTAAGAGTTGACCACCCTTAACTTATTATACCAAGGCAAAACGTTTACTTTCGGGTATATGAATATATTCATTTAACATCGAATTGATATGACAAAAGTTTGTATGCGACGTATCTTAACAAGGATGATTTGTACAATAATTCAGACAGATGTTAGGAAAACATCTCCCAAATTGATACGGCTTATATATGTAATTTATATCGGTGGTTCTTGATACTAGCAGTAGATTCCCTAAGGGGCTGTGGAATATGGAGATATCTATATAAAGCTTTCTGATATGGCATTGGAGGTTTAGACGTTTGTACAGCTTAGCTCATTTTATCGGTTTTAGAGAAACTGTTAAATAAAATAAAACTTCTTGCAACATTTAAGGATAAATTTCTTATTCCAGATAAGTACGTATGCGAGTCAGGAAACAGATACTATAAAACTTCTCGTCACATCGGCGAAAACAACTTTGTATAAGTCCTTTATTAATAATTACGTATGCATATCCTATCCATTTTGAGGACGTTTTATCATATATCTAAAACTTCGCGTGTACAATCTTTGCTATTATGCGTCACCTACTGACCTCAGTCACAGAAATGGTAAACAAGTATTTTCATATACCCACACGGAGTGATCGCCTCTTAGAGGTGGTTTTCAGGCGAAATCCTGAGACACGACAACTTAATTGCTTGATTTGCTCTTCAACATGTACTATTTTTCAGAAATTTTGTATGGGGGTTGAAAGATGTTTAGGGATTGTTCATTCCCACCATAATAGGCTAATTTTTCAATTCAATAAGCATCAACTAGCACACTTTATTGAACCACTATTTCTTAAGTAATGTTTGCATTATATATTGATGAAATCTTGCTTAGGTATATACGAGGGTTATTCAGAGAGTAAAGAACGTTGTTTTATGACAAGTGACCGCGTCCCCCTCCACCAAACAACCGACCGGTCACTGACTGTGGTACTCTTTCGCTTCAGTCTGGCGGCAGCTATGATCCGCTATGGTTGATTACTGCTTAGCTGTATGATTTTAAAATATAGCTTTCAGCTTGCTTTTATCATTAATTATTTATAAGGTGGAATTTGATCAAATCGATGGTTTACTAATCACGCAGCATTCTCTGCATTCGCCGCTTTTTATAGGTAAATATCTATATATCGTATTTAATTACACCTTTTCATGAATTTTCTTTTGTTGTTTTGTAGTTGATTCGCACATTAACTTACTTACCTAATTTTTTATTTTAATTTCGTATAATTCTGTTACTTTATTGCAGAATTCGTTTAACTTTAATTAATTTTCTTTGTTTCAACTCAGTTAAATGACCTTCAATTAACTTTATTAAGAAACCTTCAAATATTTAAATTGAATAGCACCACTTCATTCAACAGTTGAAAATCTACTAAATTATATGATGACATTGTCTGATAAAACCGCAAGCTTGCAATTTTTAAATCAAAGGAAACTTGTAACTTTGAGCATCTTTTTGAAGATATGAATTTAAATTTGGAATCAATGCTTTTATATTTATCTTGTCCTGGAATCATCATTTTCTATTTTTGAGCATTTCAGGATTTCAAATTCCAATGGGTTTTCAACTTGGCTGAACCTTTTATAATAAATTTTTAAATATTAATAATTTAAACTAATTGATTGGAAAATGGTACCGATATAAACCTGACAGTTCCATTGATATTAAAATTATGTTCTTTTACATGGAAAATCGGTTTATTGGGCGTACACTCGCACACTTCAAATTGACACAATTACCTTTTCAGATGCTATTGTTCAATTGTTTATATTGCATTTATCCTATGTTTTAATGATTCAATTATTCGTATATGTACAAATTAACTAAACATACCAATTTACTTGATATTGGTGTTTAACCTCTAACTTAATTTATTTGTTGCATTTTAACTATAAATTATAGCATTTATCTTCTTTTATTACGTGCACAAGTTGACAAACATTAATTCTAATATTTGCTTATACTGCAATACCTCAATTGTATATTTACAATGAATTTTGATTTGAAACAAATCGTCTTCCGATAAATTCTCGTAAATTATTATTATAGCAAATTTCTGTCTTCCATGTTCTACATAGCATAGCAGTATATTTGTAAATAAATGTATCTGCGGTTTTTATTCATTATTTATAGCAGTTATAAATTAATACTGATTGACTAATTTTCTTTATTGGATTTTATACATATTTGGTGTTTTGATATTTGATATTCGTAACGGTGTATTATTTTAAATGTTTTAATAGTAGTTTTTAATATTATAAGCATTATAATCTTAAACTTAAGCACAGTCTGTGAAAGCGTTTTATAAAAACGGCAACAATTACGTAATCGCTCAACATGAATTTTGAAAATATTACGAAATTGATTGTAGTTTGAAACTAGGAGGTTACTGGTTCTGTACTAAAGAAGAAAGATGGTAGTGTAAAAGCAGTACGTACGCCGGAGAATATCCCACCTGTGAGAGAACCATTTGAGTGAAGTCCACGCTAGGCTGCGTGTCGCCATTCTGTACCACTCGAACAGTCTGACCGCAGCATACGGCGAATTTTACATAATGATCCCAAATTTTACCTGTAAAAGATTCAAATTACTCATGCATACACAAACGTGACCGTGAAAACAGGGTATATTTCTGTCGAACCGTACTGCAGTTTTTTAAAAAAAAAGGCAAGATGTTAAAAATTTACTGATCAGCGATGAGGCTCATACTCATTTGTTTGTTTTTTAATAAGCAAAATTTCCGTTACCAGTCTTCCAGAAACCCTAGAGAAATTCATGAAACACCACTTTACAGTGCCAAAGTCTTAGAGTTGGTGCGCGTTGTCTTCAGTTGCAATTATCGGCACATATTTTTTCGACAATGAGAGGAAAAGGACTGTAATTGTTACTGGACCACGTCACGTTCACATCCTGGAGAACTTTCTTGCTTCTACACTTGTTCATCTACCAGTCAACGAAGAAACGTTTTTCCAACAAGGGGGGCTACATGCATACCGCACATGCTACCATGGCAGTTGTGTTGAACCTGTTTCCTAACCGTGTTATTTCCAGATTTAGGAACATCATATGGCCGGCCAAATCACCAGCTGGCCCTCTGCTTTGCACGTGATTTTTTCTATGAGGTCATTTGGATTCCCGGTTCTTCAAAATCCAACACGCTACACAATTCATGATCTAAAACATCGCATTCAGGAAGAAGTTGAAAGAATTCCCGTAGAGATGCTGCAAAAAGTAAGATACTGGTTGAGTGTATACAGCGGAATGGCGCTCATCTACATAATGTTAATTTTAGACGGTAAATTTTTCTTTCCGGTGACAAATTTAAAAATAACTAAATGCTTTCATGTCTGTATTGTGTTAATACTTATTAAAACGAAATAAATTAAGCATTTATCCCTCATTAAGTTTTTAAAATCGTCCTATTCACTGGCATAATTGTTATTTTGTGCTATTTGGGTATTAATCATTATTCATTATAAATAGCGTTTTGGTTCTGATTTTATTCAAATCGATTGTGTGCTTCTATAGGAAATTGAAAAATTATCGCTTCTAAGCTCCAACTACGAAGGATAATTTCACTCCTTTAACCTACATGTCGGTGGATAATAAATCTTTCATGTCGTTTAGAATTTCATTCTCTACATACAACATATCCAAAAATTACAAAATCGGAGGGGAACATTTGAAAAATTTTCCTTATTAGATATGTCCGACTCGAATTGGTAAACAGCTTTGTTTTTCGTTTTGTCTTGTTTGGCATACACTTTGTAGCATATAACTTTCCACTTAACCTCATGGGTAGGACAAAGTGAAAGTTTTCTGTACTTTGAATAAACTTACTTTTTATAAAATGTGGGTTTCCGTATTAATATTTATTGAACTCATAATGTTGGAGGGAAGTAAAAAATTATAAAATTGAAGCTGTCTTCAGTTAAACAGATAACTTTTCTTTGTATGGCTTCACTTACACATTATGTGGGGAAAATGCCTTTTATATTATTTTTATGATAACATCAAATTGAATAAGGTTATCTTCACCTATTATATCCTTGGGTTTGTTGCACATGTGACGGGTGTTTTGGAGAAATAGCGATGGCTCGCTTGTTCACATAATGTTACGGAGAATGAAGAGATACAAGTGTAAGGGAAGGTTTTTATATTACGCAGACACTGCCAGAGCAAAGAATTATAATAAGAAGGCTTATATCACCCAATATTCTAGGTTAAAGTGCAATTATTTATTGACGCTTTCTAAACTACAAGAAAGAGATTTAGAAGAATCAGAATCATAAAACAGAGATATTTCTTGTAAGTGCAACATCCACAAAATGTGCTTCTACCAACAATTGTAACTACCATTTGGAAAAACTTCATTACCACCTTTAGGTGTACATTCGCGTATACACTAAGTCCCACTCACTGTATTTAAGGCAGATCTATAGTGCACACATTGTAAATGATTTATTCTTGAAACTGGTAATGAACTTTCGTCTGTGGAAAGCCAGTAGTAAAACATTTCCGGCTGAAAACATTTCAAATCTTGATAGAATGGTAACTTAAAAAATAAAAATTTGGTAAATAATACAGGATTTCCAATAAAAATATCAACGAAAAACAAAGAATAATAATAACAGATGCAATGTTAAATGACAATTATATATAGCAAATATGAATAATTCAGGAAAAAGCAAGAAGCATTGCTTGAGGAAATGTCTTCGTAATTAAAATTTTAGTTTTAATTAAAATAAAAGCACTAGAATATTACATACCTACTCTTCTCTCTTATTTTAAAATAGGTAAATGGACATTAATAAGGAAAAGATTTACAGATATGATAGATGGAATGATGCATCATAAAGCACCAGAAGAAATGAATTAAAAGATGTTTTGATATTGAAAAGAAAATTATGATATTAACGAAAACCTTACTAAACAATCTCTTTGTAACCTAGTATATAATTAAATACTTTTAATAAACAATTTCAAACGCAATTTAAAAAAAACGCAGAGTACAGTAGTAGATGAAATCTTTAATCTCTAGACAAGATCTTAAATTACATGTAGATAATTTTAAAAGAAATATTTTAAAAATCTTTCAAAGATGATTTTCAAAATTTTCTTTAGATTATTAATTAGATAGTCCATGCTTTCGCTTTTTGTTAAATTACATTTGAAATTGCCAATAATCCTATCAAGTGAGCCAAAAATGTCATCACCTGTTTAAATTCGGCCCGCTGCAAACTTGGCTGTTTTTATCACCTAAAGTTTGGGCACATGAATATTTTCTTTAATGTTTACTTTAATCTTGATGTTATTTTATTACCTTACGTGTTTTACTGTAATTTTTTTTTATAATAAATCTTGTTTTAGTTACAACTAGTTTATTACTATTTTCGGTAAGTGTTAAAATAAATTTTATAAAATATGTTATTTAAGAAATTCATTTTTTTAAGTTTATATTAATGCGCTGGTAATTATGTACGCCACTGAACTTTGAAAATCAAAATAGCTAACATTGGAGAAATTTATGATTGGTATCAAATTCAAACAAGGCGACGATCTTTTTTGCTCACCTATTTAATAATTGTATGTTTGGTTGCATTTTAAAACGAGTATCTATTACTCCATCATAAACTCAGTACAATAAAAAACAATGACTGAAAATATACAAATAATTACTTACCCGTTGCTGTATTTCCCCCAACAAGCATTGTTAACGTATTAGGAAATTGTTTCATGGCATCAAAAATTTCATTTATAGAATAAACTTTAATCCATCGTGATGCTCCAAAATCATATAAATGAGGTACTTCTTTAGTACACGGTGTCTTACACTTCATTTTGCATTCCCCTCGCTTTTGTCTACATATTGGAATATCTTCAATATCAGCATATTGCCCTAATGTATCCGAAGACGCATCACTGGCCAATGATTTGAAAGCCGTCATGATTGGTCTATAACCCGTACATCGACACATATTTCCTCCAAACGAATTCTCTACTTCCTTCATTGTAAAATCTCCAGATTCGTATATCGCATACATGTTCATTAACATTCCAGAAGAACAAAATCCACATTGGGTACCATTAAATTGAACCAGAGCTTTCTGAACTGGGTGAAAGCCAAATTTTTCGTTTCCAATTGCTTCAATGGTATGAATTTTCCATCCAGAGCAAGCGTATACCGGTATTAAACACTAATAAAATAATACGATATTAATCAGTTTCCATAAAACTTAAGCCAATCATATTTAATCAATTTCCATGAACTTATAATTACGTATCACATTTCTGTTTTAATTTTTTTGGTTATTAATAAAAAATGAAGTACATTTTGATGAATAATATAATTTCATTGATGTTTATAATATATCATAGGCTCATATTGATAGCAAGAAGATATATGAAATAATTACACATATTTCTCTTATTTCGCGTGTATTACACAGAAATTCAAATTAAAAACTAAAATCTAATTTCAACTACAGATCTACCATTGTAGAATGGCCCCTTAAATATCTATGTGTACTAGATCGTTTATGTTTTTTTGTAGTATTTAACAGTGTTTGCGTTTTTAAATTTATATCTTACGTGTACTCGTTTTGTTTGAGTTATGTACATCACAGGGACCATATTACAATAATCCATTTGTAACTCATTCTGTGAAAAAAATTTGTCGCCCTAGTCAACATTATATAGTTGTTACTTTATAGCCTTAGGTCCTCAATGTAGTAGTAAATTTGAAGATTACAGCAATAAAATTCAAAAATGATGATGATATTTATTAAATAATATAATACGTTAAATTTAGCGTGCCGACTGGTTTCTAAAACTACACATTCTCATTATCATCTTTTAAGTAAAGCTAAGGATGGATGGTATAATGTAAAAACTTGTACTTATATAAATATGTACTTCTCGGGATTTCAATAATATTGTATGCCTGAATAGGTCTTACCGTGAAATTTTATTAAACACACAGATAACATGAATATTTCAAATATTTTAAGAAAGTTTTATATTTAAAGAAATGATTTTGATTACAAGAGCCACGTTATATCTTTTCAGGTACACGTTAACTAAAATAATTGGAACCGGAAACAATGCATATGTGGCAATGCTTAGTTTGTAAGTTTGTTCGCAGGCATCTCAGAATGCATATAGTGCCGACAAGCGGAAAATGAATTTGTCGTGAAAGCATTATCGCGCCATGATTTATTATGACTTTAAAGTCAGTTTAACTGAACAACATTTTCGACTTGACATTCTATCCCAGACAAGTGTGTTTCTCTAGTATAGTGAATCTAAAGGAGACCGTGTATCATTGGCTGATTACGAATGTTCTGTAAGGCCATGTTTCAGCGTAACTCCAAGAATCGTTGCTAGAGTTTAGTGGTTAATTGAAGGAGATCCGCGGTGCACCTGTGCAAGTGTATAGGCAAGCCTTGGTGTAGGATTCGCACAGTGTGTAATATTTTCATAACCACCTTTACAGAAAAAAATTTGTTGCGAGATAGGTAACACATCGGCATACTGATTATCAAAAGGAAGAGCGTATTAGAATCAGTCGTGGGGACATTGGCAATGGTAAATAAAGGCGGTAATCGTACTATTTCTAAAATAGCAACAAGTGGTGGAACATACATATTATTTTACGACGTACCAACACGTTAGGAGAGGCGCGTGTGAATCCATGTAGATAAAGTTACACCAACAATGGTAAAGAAACAGAGGGCCATGAAAAAGTTATCTTCGTCATATATTTTCGTAGCACTGGTTTAGTTAAAGCAATTAAGCTGTGAGATCAGTGTACTATTACGGCAATTTGGTATATGAACAAATGTTTGCTAGACGTTCTACAAGCTGTGAAAATTAGAGGTGCAATCCTGCATCATGACCATGCCCCCTACCCACACGGCTAAATAAACGGCTGACTTTTTACGCCACTACAACATCAAAGTGTTAGAAAACATTCACCTTATTCACCGGATTTGGCAATGTGTGACTTCTAGTTGTCCAATAACGAAGGAAAACCTGTGTGGTTGAAAATATACTTTAGAAGGGAAAATTGACCAAGCGATTCATCAATTTTTTTGATGATGTTCCACAAAATGACTGGCTCACCGTATTTAACTTGTGGAAGGTTAAATTGCAAAAGTACATAAATGTTGCAGAAGAGCATTTTCAGCACTAATAAAAATTTTTTAAAAACGCATTTTGGTTTCCCTGTATCACAAAATATATAATGGCCCTCGTATTAATTTATTTTGCGAAGAGTTAATAATAATCTTAATAATCTTAGTGGCAAACGATGTAGCTACCAGTTACAATTTAATCATACGATTTTCTTAAAATCAAGATCTAATTTTTTAGGTTATATACAAGGGGTCTCTAAAATGTTTAGTCAAAGCTTAACCACAGATCCCTGTAATTAAAATAAGGCGGTTTAACCCAACTTACCCATATCCTTCGTTAAGCCGGTATTGAACGTCAAGGTTCTTTGACAGAAATGTTTTTTGTTTTTAATGATAGAACGCGGCAACTGACTTTAATAATTTTTGGTATGATATTCTTCGTGCGTATAAAACATAATTCAACATAATTTTGGGCTTCACTGATGAACTGAAAGTGTACCAAAAATGATATATCCCCAGAGTTGAATTCTACCCAGGATGATAGCTTTACTGAGGTTTTGAAACATAAAAGGCACTCTTATTTACATATTACGCGAGTAACTGTAGATAAAAATAAAATTATTTCATATGCGGAGGATAAATTAAAAAATGATTATATCTGAAATGAGAAAACGGAATTAAAAATAACACAACTCGAAATTTTCTGACATTTACAGTTCGTTTAAAATCACCGTCAATTCTGTTTATTTAAGCAAATTACTTGATTCCTCTTTTTCGCCTAACGGAATAGCCATAAGAAAGTTTTATCAAGTTAAGAACCTGAATTTTCAAAAAGCGAGATCGGATCAACTATAACGTAAAACCTAATTTATCGGAAAGAATTATGGGTTGTCAAATTATGTACTAAGTAAAAAATGTGAATCAGTTTCAGTTTGTTAATGACAAATTTTTACCAATTCATTATCAAAATGTACGTGGTCTTAGAACTAAAATGAAAAATTTATATAATAGTGTTTTATGCGAAGATTGCCCAATTATAATCTTAACCGAAACGTGGTTGTCGAAGGATTTTAATAGTGGCGAGTTTTTAGATTATCGATATGTCATCTATCGCATAGATAAATGTCCTGATACCAGTGTTAAATCTTTAGGAGGTGGAGTGCTTATAGCAATTTCTAAGAATGTAATATCAAACCAATGTGATGTTAATGTTAAACATCGGGAAGAGGTTTAGGTTAAGGTCGAATTAAGAAAGTTGGAATTATATCTGTGCGCAGTTTATTTACCACCTTCTTTTGACTTATACAATGAACATATAATGTTAGTTAACAATTTTACCGAAAAGTATTCAGATGCAACAAACTGTACTGTTGGAGATTATAATCTCCCCAACATTTCATGGAATTGTGATGATGACACTAAAATGCTATTTGCTGCAAGTGTTACTGATACGTTAGAGGAGTTTATTGTTGATAATTTGTATTCCGCCGATTTTTTCCAATTTCAAATTTCGAACATAAACAATATTATTTTGGATCTAATATTTAGTAATAATGATTCTATTAAAACAAAGTTTTGCGATTCAATTATTTCTTGCGATTCACATCCTTCATTTTTAATAATGCTAATGAACATAAATTTAAGTTATTTGCCAGATGATATATTTTTTCGATTTTAAATCTGCCCCCTATGAATTGATACATACTTTTCTAGATTCTTTTGATTGGCAGTTTCTAAAATATATTGAAAATGTGGATGAGTGTGCCGATGCATTTTATGAAATCATTAATACCGCTATCGATATATTTGTCACAAGAAGAAAAGTACGCTCCTTCAGAAGCTTTCTCAGGTGCATGGACTTAAAGACAAGGAATTTAATCAAACAAAAAAGCAACATAAGAAATTAAAATTTACAAAGTCAACAGTAGATTACATCAAATTTTCAGAATTAAGAAAGCAATGTAAACATTCTATGGAGAGCTGCAGGCAGGAATACATACGATTTGTCGAAGATAAAATTATAATTGATCCTAAATCATTGTGGAACTATGTCAATTCACAAAGAAACAATTGTGAGATTCCTGATATAATGTATTTTAATGATAAAGAAGGTAAAAATGCACAAGAAATAAGTAATCTTTCCGTAGTTGGTTTTGAGTTTAGTTATTGTAGTCATAATGAATTTAAAAATTATAAACAAAATGCATTTATTGTAGATGCTATTGACTAAGCAATATATATGTTTCGGCAGAAGAAATTATGCAGAAATTTTCATGTTTAGCATTCAATAACAATTCTGGCCCAGATTTTTAAGAAATTGTGCTAGTAGCTTAGTGGAACCTGTTAAAACTTTATTTAATAAATCGTTAAAATTGTCGACTTCCCTAGCTTTTGGAAAATATCGAACATTATGCCAATATTTAAAAATGGCAATTGCTCTAATATAAATAATTATAGAGGAATCAGTATTTCCTCAGCTGTTCCTAAGGGTTTTGAATCTATTATAGCTGATAAATTATCTAATTCGATTAAACATATTATTATTGATGAACAACGTGCATTTTGTAAAGGCAAATCAACCGGTATAAATTTATTCATATTTTGTGATTATGTTAGTAATTGCATTGAGGCTGGTTATGATGTCGACTGTATTTGCATTGACATTAGTAAAGACTTTGATCGAGTGAATATTGAATGTTTAATATATAAACTCAATAAACTAGAAATAGGCCGTTCATTAACCAAGAGGTTAGGTTCCTATCTTAACAATACAGTCCAACAGGATAAAATTAATAGTGTTATGTCACATCCTATAGATGTTAAGTCAGGTGTACCACAAGGATCTCACTTGGGACCTTTGTTATTCTTGTTGTACATTAATGATGTTATATCTGCATTCAAGCATTGTGAAAT
>JAHWXV010032589.1:0-19750 GCA_024586415.1 Phrixothrix hirtus
CGAAATAAAACATAATCAAAACGTGATCAACCAATTAAAAGGGCGCTTTTTAAAAAGAATCCCTACTGCATACCAAATAATATTACTTAAAACCGTCGTCCGCGCTGATAAATCAACGCAGATGATACTTAAAATATTTTAAGTAAATATTCTTTGCCGCATACTATGCGATTTTCGTTTATATTACGTCATGGTGAGTTGGGTTTTAAGACAGAACTGGCTTTAAAACTAAATGAACAAAATAATTGCCGAAAATATGTACTTTATGTACTAATTCGTAAAAACATGATACTTTTTTGACTCGTGTTAAAAATATGTACCAAAACATAAAATAGGTACCGAGTATGGACGCTGCATTTATCAAGAGAGCCAGCAACGCATTAAAATTTGGGCGATGCATATTAAAATATGTTTTTAATGTTGTTAAAATAATGAATGAACTGTTGCTTACTTTTTTAAATTACCACATTTAATATACCGTTTGATATAGTAAATGGAACAACCAAGTTTAATAAGAGACGCAGGTTTACAATTTCAACTGAATATATTGAATGGTTAGCGAGCTTCAGTCAATAACTTGTTGAACTGCTTCGACGCTCTGCCCGTTCAATGAGTCATCTGCGATGATTTTGTGGTTTTGGGGTATCTTGTCCAACATGCCGAAGAGCTTCTAAAGTTTGTGGAGAATGGGATAAATTTGTCAAACACCTACACATGGTATCCCATACGTATTTTATGCGTAAAATATCTAGAGATCATAGTTGGCACGGTAAAAGATTAATATGGGAATTCTCGAAATAGTTCCAAGTTACTCTTACCAAATACGGATAGACGTTTCTTTATTGAAAATTGAGATTGGGAAGTATCTTAAGAAACGGCAGAGTTGAGGTTTCACAATTTCTTGGTTAAACGATGGGTAGCGAATACTAGTGGTGACCTATTACCATATGCAATAGCTCGATAAAATATAATCTCTACAGTTCATTAGATAATCATGACGTCTTCGATATGAACTAGGCCATCATGTGAACTCAGACAAAAGCGGGACTCGTGTCATGCTTATCCGTCATCAGAACCGTTCGTTGTACTACTGAAATCTGATGTCGGTGATCAGCAATGTAGAAACAAATGGAGCAATAAAAGAAAACTTATAAGATTGTGTGCAATTGGACTTCCTTCTTCTGCAAACTATTGATTCGCAATTGATCGTGTAGTTGCAAAATAACATATTAAAGCAAAGAACATTGGGCAGCACTCTTGACGTTTTGTTGTACTTCCCCGGCATCCATAATTCGAACTCGTCGTTCGCGGCCTTTACAAAACTACCCTGGACAACAATTTATACCGAGCTTTGGTTTCCATTTACTCTATTGGCAATTGCGCGCAGTCCAACTATCAGTCGCCTTACAAATTCTAGGCATTGCAATATGCAAAGAAACAGCTGAAAACGCATTACAATAGAATACATTGACAACGGTCAGAATAATTATCTGATATCCTATACATTGGTATTTAACCTACAATTTCATCAAATGGTTGATAATGTTTAAAATGTAATATTATTATTTCGGAAATTATTGACCAGTTTACCAAAACTTATTAAAATTGATTAGTTAGTACTGCACTTTTCATTGCTTTGACAACTGATATATTTATTTAGTTGGACATAATTAAGTAACTGGGACGTTTGGTCAATTACTCGGCCTATAATAAAAAAAAAATTTCCCTTTCAATATTGCTTTGTGTATTGCAAAAAGAGTTAGTGCAATGCTGAATGATTTGTACAAGAATTCAAACTTCCACAAGGTCTAATTGTAAGCATACAATTCCTTTTAAGTACAATTATCACTGTGGTTTACCTAAAATTCAGTTCGTTTTTCCAAGCATTTTCATTAGTTTAATTTCTACAATCCGTAAAACGATGTTTTTCTATAAAATATGTAAAAATGAAACACTAAAGGGCTCTAGCAACAAAATCTTCTAAAAAATTCCTTAAATAAAAAATTTCGTAACGTAGAAGTTGGTAAAATGGAAATTTCATTGTATTTTTGCAAAGCGGATATTAATTGCTAAATCAGTTATAAGTAAAAATCGGGAAATATAACTTTAGTTAGGAAAGATGTACCTAGGTCATTGAGCCACAACACTACACCATCGTTATAATGAACTGTTATCGAATAGATAATGAATGTCTCCGGTATTACATTTCTACATACTTTTAGATATAATCTGCTAAGTTCATGATCTAGACAAAATAATTAAATATCGAGTTTATAAACTGAAAAAATTCCCTGTAGTCTCCTTTATTATGTTAAATATGTTGCAAAACAAAGATAATTTCAATAATTTTATGTTCATTTGTAATCCATGTTCAATCAATTGCTTGAATTTTCTACAGCTACTTCACATTATAATGTAGATAAAAAGACAAACCGATATATCGATAAGAAGGAAGCACGGTGAAATAAAAACTGCATATTTTAACTGTCTATGGATGTTATTATAATTTTTGGACCCGGTATCCATTGCAAACCTATTAAAATAAAATTTTTAGATTTATTTTTAGAATTTTCTTACTAATTTCTAAAAATTATGATGGTTATAATACATACATATATATTAGTTTCTCTTGAAACAATAAATGTGTTTAACTAACTAACCATAAACTGATAATATTGGTGGTAAGTGCCGATACACGGAGTTCCAAAAATACATTCTTTTGGATTTATAAAGTTAATAATCTAAATGTCACAATTTGACCTAAATACAATTTTGCCTGCTAAATAAATGGAATTATGATCCAACAGTAGTAAAAATCTACTACTGTAATTGCTTAATTATTTCTTAGTCTATAGAAGTTCCTTAACCTTGTTCCATTCCTTAAAATAATGTTACATCTGTCGTTGCCATTTAATTTGTATAAATTATAAATATTTATTATTGCCTTGTTGTTTCTTAAAATAAAATTAAAATACTTGTGCAACAAAAATAAAATGTTTAAAATTTTATCTGCAAATCATCTTCCTTGCGTAACTATAAAATCGAATAAAATGCGCTTTTTGCTACCAAAAGCGCTTCCAAAAAATCCAGGTTCTAAATGACTTCATACAATGTTATACAAGATACAGTTAGTCACAAAAATATCTACTCATTGATTTGATCTGTTTTGTTAATCAGTTTCTAAAGTTTCAAGTAATATGCGAAGTTGTCCAATTTATTATACTATTTCCAATGATACCATAAAAAATACATACAATTCAAAATTTAATGAAAATGTCACTGAACGTATTAAAATGATGTTACAGAAATATCCACCCACCAACAAATTAACATTGCTAATATAAAATTTAGTACTTTGTGGGAGTACCTTTGACTTTGTCAACGCTAAACCCATTAAGCATCGAGGTCGCTCATTTTCTAACATGAGAACTTATTTGTTCATTAGTCTTCTAGGTGCCCGCTTCAATCATTTTGACTTGATAAGGCATTTGATTTTAGCGAAATGTTTTAATACTGCTAAACTGTTGACAGAGGCGAGGTTTGTTAAAGTATTGTACAATATACAATCATTGACCATCTGAGCACAGCACCCCGAATTGTCCTGTTGGAATATAAAGTTATTTGTTAAGTACACTTTAGAGTGCCGACTGTTAAATAAAATTTTAAAATATTCAAGTACACAAAATGATCAAAATCTCGTCGAAACCATAGAGGTGTCTCACTCCAACTGCCAACATACAATCCTATATCATTAACGATCCTTTACAATATTTCACTGTTGGTGGCAGGTTCTGTTTGTTGAATTTTGTTCTAGGTTTCCGGCAAACTATTTTTCATTATAATAAAATAATATTTTTGGGTGTGAACTATATAATTTATTAAATTAATAAACATTTCGAAAACCATCTGTTTTCTTATTTAAAATTAATTACAATCTGTTATAATTGACAGATAAATAATAAAATAAAAAGCCAACTAAAATCTTATTTATATACTGGGTGATATGAATAATGATCTATTTAATTTCACAACTTCATCCTGTCTTATCTGTTAACACTTGTTAGTATGTTTACAAATTTTTATTTTATAATAATTAGAAACTCTTGATAATATTTCCATTTTATTAAATTCGATATTATGGGGTAAATTTCCTAAAATTGTTTAAAAATGTTCAACCATGGCAGATTTTAAGGGTTGATTTAGTTTCCAAAACCGCTCATACTTTTTCCTTCTGGTGAAAGCCCGAGTTTTGTTTGGTCGACAAACTTTACCGCAAGAACAACTCAATTTATAACATACCCTTGAATAATTAATCCTACAAAGAAATTTTGGGTAACATCCAAAACCTATTATATTAAAAATAGAGCAAAAAATAGCTATACTATGAAAACTGCTTTGCAAATATATCACTTCTGAAATCATAAAAACGTAATAAACTTTCAGTCATAGTCAGAAATCCATTACAAGTTCGAAGTGTAAATCGCTTGCAGCAAATGCGATAGTTCTACATTAAATACAGTAAGTGGAGACATGTAGCATGTACAGGAAGCATGCATACACAAATTACCATTAGTTAGAAATTCGTTTTCATTGGGACGATATACAACCAGCCACTTCTAAATCAATTTAAAAAATCTGGTGTGCGACAACAAATGACACTCTCTTACGTATTACAGATGTGTAAATAATGTCCAAAAATGGTTAAAATATTATTTGCGTTTATTTTGGGAACTAATTGACTAATTGCAACGGTGCCCCATCCAAATTACTGGACACGTAAAACGCTGCTTTGCTTCACAGGTTTTCCCCAATAACTCTCTTCAACGCAATTTTTCAGAGAAACCGAAGAGTTTACGTAAAAGTGAATCAAAGGCGTAATAACTGTGTACATTTGAAAAAATTCTTAGAGCTGTTTTTAAGAAAATCGCAAGAAAAAAGTCACACTTATGGTTATTCGATTCTTAAATAAATCCTTGCCGCTGCATCTCAGGTAGGTAGCAAAATTAAACAAAATTTAATTTTTTTACGATGTTTAGTATTCTAGATATGTTGTTCACGATTAATACTCCAAGTACTCCCTGGAAACTTATTAGAGAAATCCCTTAGTTCATATAAAACGAAATAAGTAGCTGAGAAATATACTGATTTTTAAAAAAGTCGTTAGGACCGATTTCAAGAAAATCTCGAAAATCTAAAAAATCGGAAAGTATCTAAACATGATAGAATAAAGTAGTACTTTAGGTTCTTCGATTTCAACCAAATTCTTGATTTTGTATGCAAAGGTAGTTACGATCTCAAATCTAAATTTTCATATAGCTAGACCTTTTAATTTCAAAGTTATTTTATTTAGAGTTAACGGTAAAAGTACTTCCGGTTATTCGATATACGGTATATTTTCTGAAAAATCGCTTAGATAGTCTAAGAAATATAGTAAGGTTTAAAAATATCGTTTCAGCCGATTTTGCGAAAATCGCGAAAAACCAAAAAATGGCTAGAGTAAAGTGCTCACTTCGGTTTTTCGATTTTAATAAAATTGTTGTCATTACGTGCCCGGATGGCTACAAACTCAAATGTCACAAACACACATACAGACAGACAGACTAAAGACCCGAAAACGTGTATATCCACTAAAATTTTGACATCGAAAATTTTGGACGAAAACAGTACTCGTTCTTTTACCTACATTTTATGTAGGGTAAGATAATCCAAAAAGGAAGACGTCAACTCACCCATTTATTTGAAAATTTATAGTAATCAATGTATAAATAATAAAAACTTTGCGAAAGAATTAGTGATTACATCTTCCTTTTTTAATGCATTGGAGTAAGATGGAACACATACTAAATTAAATTAATTTAACTATAATAGTGATTATTAGGAAATTTTGCCCCAAACACTATTTTGTAATACAATGGTAACGCCGCATCTGCTTTTAAAGTAATTTCCCCACCAATTCATATTTTCTTAAATTGAAGTAGCAAACTTAGTCAAAGCTTCTAGCAAGGCAGTTTCCAAAACTAACCTTTTTTGGCCGCTAAGTCAAACTAAAGACGACATTTAACAGTACCGAAAGGAAGAAAAATACAAGAACTTACCTACCAAAGTCTGTTTTTATTTTGGACTATTTCTACACGATTTTTTTTAATTAAGAGAAAGATTAAATCTAGTATCATTTCAATACACTATTCATACTGTTGTAATTGCTCAAAAAAATTTGTTTTGGAAATAACTTTATAGAAGCATAAGACTAAATTTGGTACTTCAATTAACAAATGCAGAATTTGGTGCATAAATAGCTTCAAAAGCAGATGGAGCGTTGATGTAGTACAGTAAACCATTTGCGGACCATTTTTTAATTTTCTTTAGATCGCAGGAAAGAAAACAATATTGTATAAAATGAGCAAATAAAGAACGATGCAGTTTATGGCAGCTGTAACTATATATTATAATTGCAAATCTAAAATTTATTATAGTGTCGTTTTATTTTATGACAACAATATTCTTATTTAGTAATCTAGTTCAATAATTAGTTATACACTCTTGGTACTAGAATTAAAAAAAAATAGTGTTTAATGTAATTTGTTTCATTTATGTGTACTGTATTGCAAAATATATAATTTTTTCATACTCTCAGTTTTTTTTTATTAAATAGCAATAAACTAATTAACAAATTTGGTTGCATGACTTCATAACGCAAATCAAGTACAGCCGTTTCTTGTAGATTAATATAGATACATATAAACTAAATTAATGTATGACGTCATTGTAACGTCGTTATATAATGACTTGCGTTGGTTGTTAAAATGTGCAAAAAAGTATACATAAGTAATTATGGAAATATTTGGCGACACTTGAATTAATAAATTACTAAAATTAATTTATTTTTTATACACAATTTCATGAAGTATTTAAATGGTAGATAATAACTAATATTTGTCTGCGTATTCTATCATAATCTATGTGTATACACATGAGAAAAAAATTCACAGACAAGAAAGTATTCAGAGCAATAACCTCGAGCGGAAAGCTAGATGTGAGCCTTTATACTCGTAATAGCTATGCGACCTGGGGAATTCATATTGGAAATCAGTAGACAATTTGTTGGAAATCAATTTATTTATATTGTACAGAAACGAACATTAGTAAGTATATGCTCCATATTTGTCCATATAAATTTAAAAGAGGATTTAGAAAATTTTATTCACTCAAACTGTGAAAGTCGTTTACCACCCTAAGGTATAACTGGCGCTGCTGCTTGAAATTTGCATGGAATGTAGGAATTATATTATTATATCCTAAATTCGTGTATTGAACAAAGAGCGTAGTGTAACCTCAATAAATAATTTATGGTGTTGCTTTAAAATGCACTTTAATATATGAGTATTTTTATACATAAACAGCAAAGTTACATTTCGATTAATAAAGAAACTTTTTAAATGTACAAAATAATACAATTATTGGAAAACCATTCGCTATCAAACACAAAGATAAAACTAAATCTATAGCGTTGGGCACACGCAATAATATTAAAATAAAAGAATTTGAAAACAAATATTTTATTAAAATTAGTAACAATAATTATGTGAGTTTTCATCAATGTTCAATGCAAAGTTCACCATAACAATAAATGTTCATTACTTACAACAACGCTCATACAAATGATAAATCAAATTTGATCCCAAAAAGTTTCAAAAGAAAAATATTTTTCAAATTTTATTAAAGTAAAGACTTTTTGTTTCAAAATGACGCAGTCTATGCTTGGTACATTGTACGTTAATAGAACAAATACACTTAGCGCCATTGCAGAGCAATGAAATTATAGTTAACTAGTAATTACTTCAAAACAAAAAAGAAATTTTTTATAAATTTCATTTGCCTAAATATAAAACACCTTGACATAAATATTAATATGCATTTGGTTAAAAAAAACCAATAATACAAATATAAATGTAAAATTAGGTACAGAAAAGTATAGGCACTCTTACATAACGACATAAAATAAAATGCGTAGTATTTACACCTTCTTCCTCTCCACTTCTAAGTTTATTGAAAATTGAATGGACGAATTTTTTGTGATTCTTGACTCAATTGTTGCTATTTCTCTAGACTATGTCGCTTCAACTTCGATTTACTTGAAGTATGCATTCTTCTTTCCAACTGGTTCCACAAATGTTCAATAGGGTTGCAGTTGGTGATTGAGGTGGGGGTTCGTAAAGCATGTGGTGTATCATATAATAATATCCATTGTGTGCTTTAGTTTATTGTCCTGTCGAAATTACGAATCGTTGCATAAATTTAATTTTTCCCTACTTTGTAGATTATCTCTCAAAGTACCCAAGTATCCATTATTTGATCGATAAACACCAATTTTCCAACAACAAAGGATACTAGGCGACCCATATTAGAACATCGCCACTCCCATGCTCAACTGTTGGTTAAACATTTTCAGCATGAAGCTCAGTGTTTGGCAGTCGCCCCCATCGCTCTTGAAAATGTTATATTTACTTTCATCGGAAAATAGAACCGTGTCCCAAATGTCATTCTTTTTAATTTGAAGTTTTCAGGAAATTCTAACCGAACTTTCGATTCATTTTTGAATGTTTGGTTTTTACTTACAATTCGTGAACTAAATCATGCGCATTTAAGTGATCTCCGTATCGTTCTTGGATGAACATTTAGATCAAAGCGTGCCCTAAAAATGCTTTTAGCTCCGACATAGTAATTTTTGAATTTCATTTCACCTTTTTAGCAAACGTTTTTTCTATTCTCTCCGTCAACTTTGAAGTCGACCACTTCTATGCTCATATCCAAGGTTTTCTTTATAATTTTTTTGCAGCGGTTCTGACCGTAAACCTTCCTCTATTAATAATTGCCCAATCTCTACATATGATTTGTTTTGATGACATGGGTTTTTAATAATTTTTTGATCTTCTAGTTTCTTTACCTTTTCTAGCCATATTTACGTTTTGTAATTGTGGTACTACAATGATTTGATTTGCTAAAATAACACGACATATTCATTTCAGGCAACTGCCTAAATTTATATGGCGAAGTACTGCATCGATGGGATAGTTGATTTACCCACAACACGTCATTTATGTAAGTGAGCCTATACTTTTGTATATCTAATTTTACATTTATAATTATATTCTTTATTTACTTTAGATAAATGCATATTAATTCTTGTCCTTGTGTTTTAGATTTAGACCAATGAAAAATGTATATAACCTATAAAGCAATTTTTTTATATTTTGGGTTAATAAACAAATTTACTACAATTTCATTGTTGTGGCTATAATTTTGTTGTTCAATGTATTTGGCATTGCACTACATAGGAAATAAATCTACATATACACACTCCAAACAGATATTATAATTTACATCGTTAAACTGTCGGTTCTAAGCGTTTTCTGTAGTGACGGGTGTGGCTACGAACTTATAACGATCCCACCGCTATATAATGGCAAGCAATTTCGTTTTCGAACTGACTCTGGACTTTAACTGTTTGAATGTATATATTATATTTAGCAGACGATTATTATTACTAAACACACATTATTAATACGTTCCGATTTAAAATGAGATTATTCTTCAATATTTAGTTAACTACCGTTATTATAGAAAACAGCCTAAAGCTAACTGAGTATAGAGATTTGACACATTTTTTTTTGTTAATTTAGTAGGAATTCTTTTTTATTCTTTTACTGCGCCTTGCTGCTAATTCCTTTTTGTTTTCATGGTACAATTATTATGAACTTTACGGTCTAAACGTTCCCGGAAAAGTTCAATGGCCTATATTTGTAGACTGTGGGATAAAACTATTTACTACTTTCAGAAAATTTTAAAAGAACGAAGTGCACATCGATAATGATTTGTGTTTCAGTTCGTTATCGATGTAAAAGCGAGAATGTTTTTATTTCCGATTTAGTATAAATTGTATTTAAAATTCTGTAGCAAATAAGTTTGGACTCATACATTTCTTTAAGAGCAAAACGAATTTCTTTCGACTCTTTTTATTTCTGACTATGTCTGCGTTATATTCTTTATAGTAACGATAACAGATCTTTTATACGGGCCCTTTAACAAAGCTGGCGCTTCGTTATGTAAAAATGAATCCCAAACCTGAAATATGGGGTGACAGCGCACTTGTATCAAAAATAACTATTATATCTATCTGCAGTTTTGGAAAAATGATATTTCGCATTACAGAGCAGTGACCAAAATTTTGATTAATAGAAAAATATTTTACTCAAGTACGGTAGCATGGTTTCTTAAACATTTAATAATATACACACGTTTCATTACTAAATTACTTTATGGTTACAGTTACAGTGCTGCGTTCATTAACACACACCTTAAGAAACACATTTACGCAACAAACTTGACCGCTTCTTGGTTTATAACAACAAATTTGTATACATGAATCTTGGAGATATTTATTATTCTCAATGAATGCAGTTATTGTTTCGAACTGGTGATTGTCAATTCACAGATACGTATTTAAGATATCCATAGTTATATTATTCCTGGCACTAGGTGGTGCTAAACCTAAAGAATTTAGAACCAGTATTCGGGATGGTTTGGAGTAATGGGAGTGAGGCTAAGGTACTTAAACCCTTCCGGTGATGGTGCTAGCTATAAGTTTAATGGAGATGGATGGTACTAGCTATAATGAATGTGGAGCTGGCGTTTCAAATTTCTTATGGAACGTTAACTTGGCCCCGCCCAAAAATAAATGGTTATATCACAATTATGTTTGAGGTGCTACTGGAGCTAGATGGTGCTTCATTAAAACGTCCTAGATCGGGTTTTAAGAGAAATTGATCAACTGGGGTGGGGGTAAGTTAACCGGCCTTTTTTGCACTGTAATCTTACAAATATTAGGAGATTCCCCTATTTCTGCTATAGATTTTACTTGTTAATAGAAAAATCCCAAAAAGCAATAACAAATATAACGTGATACGTGCGTGATTTTTATATAGTACAGATACAAACGAATTTTCGACTAATTTGTGTATTAGTAGCAAATAAATTGGTCGGGAAGGATGATCTGATAGACAGGATCTTATGCCCGTTTGCCTAATAAGATTGTTTGTTGCCTAATTTTTGGATATCTTTTCCCGCAAGATGGTTAAATTAATGCAAAATGTTCGTCGTATACTAACGAATGTTTGCTGCTGTTGTACATACACATATAAAAACGCTCGAATAGGAAATGTCCGCTTAATTTCATTCAATTGAATATTTGCAAAGTACGCCAGTAACAATTGATATGCACACATATTAGCATAGATACATACATAATTATATTAAACACCGCTAAGATTTTCTATCACAATTGCGAACTCTAATATGTCTATGTATGTATATTAATAAAGAAAATCGTCATAATTTATTCTTACGTAAAACATGGTAAACCTTTGGCACAGTAACAATGATTACTCCTATAGCTCTACATGTTATGAGTAACCTCTCCATGTATGTACACATTATCATAAACTTAATGGAATACAATTTTAATATTTCAATCAATAGTCTCATTGACAATATTTAAGCTCATGTATTTAATACGCCTTAATGAAATTCTTTTGAAGAAATATAAAAGATTCGATTAGCAGCATCATGATTTGATTGAAAACGCTAAAAATAAAAAATGGCCAAAATATAATAACGTATATATATTTTGTTTTATAAAAAATATTAACAAACAAATATTGTTTTGGAAATAGAAGATTGCAACAACAACCAAATATAGAATAATAGCTGAATAAATTCTAATTAAGGTAAAATTCAATACCAGTCAAAAGAATAAAAGAGTTTTCAATTAATAATTCACCATTGAAAAATAAAAAGTACAATTCCGAAACTGAAGCAACAGCACGCTTTGATTTCTACACTATTCTGTATAAGAATATATTTATACAAATTTATTTTGATAAATTTAAAGCCATTAATCATCTGAATCTGAATTAATATTAATCACTTCGAAACATTGTTTGGTTCATCTATACCCTTTAAAAATATTATTGCAATGGTTAATAAGTTCATTTTTTTACACGTAGCTAATTTAAAAGCGGGCCGCAACATTTACAAATATTTTTAACTGAACATAACTTCATCGAAAACAGGTAAATGAATAATTAAGTCCTGTTGAAAAATTAATTAAACTCATTACATTGTTTTTAAATTAAAGAGATCGATCATCGATCTTGCAAGATTCGTACTCTCAAAAAAGATCATTTTTCCACTTCTCAATAATCATCACATAAAATACATTTATTTTTGATGACGTCTGGGCGTTTTCGGTGTTGAAATAATTGGCTTATTTAGCTCGGGACGGAATTATTTTATTTAAATTGGTTTAAACAATTTAAATTTTAATATTGGTTCTTCTGGAGAAGCGTTAACTTTTCTACTTGAGTTATGATTATTATGATTTTTATTTATGCGTTGCTGTGAATTGCAACCTATGGTGTCTTTAACTACTCGCGAACTGTTGACAATCGAAAATAAGCACGTTCGTTATGAACGCACATGCTCAAAAACCACTCGGCAAAAGGCAATATTTTATCTTCCATCTTGTTTTATACCCTAGTTTTGGTTGTCAAGATGACGCAATTTGCGTTTAGGAACAACTAATCATGTCTTGCCTTTGTAAATTTATTTTAAATTTTTATATTTTGTAATGTAGATGGTTTCCGTTGAAGATTCACACGGCCGGTACTAGGAATGATTAAGAAGTTTCAAATTTAAATCCCTTCTACGTGTTTTTAGCATTCATGGGTTAAGATTTGTTTTTTCACATATCTTTCACTGTGCGGCACGTTATCTATTATGTTAATTTAGTTAGGCTAAACGTTGATCTATATAAAAATACCTAAATATCTTTAGATTAAGACATTTATTTAATTTGTATTTGATGATTTAACTAATTTAATTTAATTTTGCTTCAGATAGAATGAACACCCTCTATTACTGAAATTAATCGTAGAACCAAAAATGAAAAGGTAAACGATGATTTTTATTACGAAGTTCCAATTAATGATTTTCTGTTTTTTCACACCTAAATAAAATACGAACACCCCTGCAATATTTCAAGGCATTCTTTAATGAAACGTGATAGTAAAATATTCTAACTAGTATTCAACATAATAATTTGGTAAATATATTGATGCAAATGCTAACATAATTTGGGTATTAAAATTAATTAGTATAATAATCTTTCCAGCTTAAGAAACAGTATACTGAAATTACAAACACAATATCTCTTCATTTTGTCAATTATAAATTAGAATACCGATTGCTTTTTCAAAGTTAGGCTCTCACTAAAGCATGTTCGTTCAAACCGCTTGAAAATAAAACCTCAAAATGAGGTTTTCTGTGGACGAAATTGTGGCAGCATATAAAAGCAAAAAAGCAAGCCCCAGGTGGAGGTTGGACTTTAATATGTTTGTTAAATTTGGTGCAACTGGCAAGGCAATGATACATTTCAATTTAATGCCTTTTCAAAAGAATAGAACAAATTGTATTTTGGTGAGAAAATTGCAATAGCACTTTGTAAATCTATTAAAAGTCAACCCTATCTGTTGCAAGCTTTGATAACTTTTTTGCAAGTTTGGAGTTGATTTGTTAATCGAGATCTAAATTTCCAATTTTACGTGTGGTTCTACGCTGGCCCTAAGAAGTACAGTTATGTTTTAGTGATATATAATACAATTTTATTGCAACTTTTTTCAGCTAACGGCACCTATTGCTTAAAATAGGAGTTATGCAATTTTAATTCTTCCTTTTCTGTGCATATTAATAGTATAGTCGTGTTTTTCTTGTGCAAATTTAAATAAAAATAAAATAAACAATATCTGCAAAATATTGCGATTAAACAAAACTACAATCATAAATGTCACAAGACAAAAATGTAAATTTCAAGGGAATCTTGTTTTCTAAATGTACAACCTTTTTTGGCCAGCGTGGGGGAATTCGTTTGCGAAATTGTCCACATAAATCTGACGTAAGAAGAACCAAAAAGAATTGATTAATTTCATCAATTCCAACAGATTATCTGCAATAAAATGGTTCGTACTTATCCATGAATCTGGTTAAAGAAATACAGCGAAATTCGACACAATACTTGATTATTAGTCCTTAAATAATACAACATTATAACAGATATGTCGGAGTTACAGAACTTCCTGATATGTTTGCTGCCTTGTATGACAAATTATTTTCACAATTTTTACAACGCCTAGCTTTTGTATACACGTACTTGTGCTTTTCTAAACTAATATCCTAAAACACTACTTGGTTTGAAAGACTTTCAGATCAAAATACAATAAAGTGAAAAAAGCGAGATCTATATAGTTCTGAATTAATTCCAATTTGTGCAAAAATTAGACCAGTAAACCCAAGGCCTGAAGAGTGATTCCAGATAGTATTAGTCATATATCAGTCTTTTGAGATAAAGGAAGATATAAAAACTATGCTGTAGGCCAAATTTAATTACTTTGTTAAAACCGCAATTTGTGCTGTAATAACAATAACATCCCATCATCAGACGACTCCTGTAGCTGCATGGCTCGACACGATAGCGTCTAAACAACGTCGTGCTAAATTACAAGGTTCGATTCAAAACTATAATTACATTCTTAAACTAAATTAAAATTTGGTTTATTTTAGGGGTGTTAGAAATAGTTTATAAGATATCACTCAATTAGGCGTTTTTGGAATGAATCTCGTGGGAATATGTTATTCTACACATCATAAAAGGAATTACACAATATAAACGTAATTGCTTTATGAACGAACAGAATCACTAGATACAATTAAAACAAAATTAATTTTGTACCAGTAATATAAATTTCAATGTAGCATTATACAGCCTTAAGACATTTGAGTTATCTGAAATTAGTGAACAGCTTGGACGCCAGCACCGTTTGTAGTTTGGGTCGATTGTCGGTGTTACGGATCGCCTCATTTGTCAGTTTCTAAATAACAATCATGCCAAATCATACAACATCAAAACTGTTTCCCCTGTATTGATTTATATAGAATCTCTAGAATATTGTGCCATAGCAAATATGAAAGGTGTAATAATGATAATTTGATTCACTATCTACAAAGCTCAAATGAATCGCTTATGTACTTAAAATATATTGTGTGCGATTGCACACCGCTTTCTCTTACATATTTGAAATTGCCTTCATCAGTTCAAAAACCAATTCCTAAATTTTAATTTACATTAAGAATATAAATAATTTAAATTTAAATAAAAAATAAATGAATAAACAGTACTTACAAAGCATTAAAATCAAATTTTTAAAATGGGAATTTTAATGTATTTAAGAACGATGCTTTAAAATTTCTTAAAAATTCATAATGCTTAAAGAAAACCGTTAGAGTCGTTTTTGCGAAAAATCTAATTCTTAAACATAAATAGTCTTTTGCAACTATCGAATTACTGACGCGTGTAAAGACAGTAATAAATTTAAATATGAAATTTAATTTTTTTACATTTTTTTCAAGATATTATTCACTCGCAGGCGCGCCATTTTAGCTACTGATTAAATTTGAACCATACAGCAATAGGTATTTAAAATTGTACTTTAGCGTATCCAAATATTTTGGAATATTTTCAAACATTGGCGTAGAACGTTCTAAATAGAAAATGGAACTTGTGCATGTTGACATTTATGTCATATGTTTTAACGTATTAAGGGTTTAAGTAACTCTTTTTATTATTAAGAATTAAGAATAAGTATTTAGGACATTACCGACACATTTTATATTACAACATATATACATTACGGATAAATATAATATATCTAGTTACATACCGGTACATATTTCGTATTATTCTCCCTGAAAACTGGGTCATGGGTGATTTTCGTTTACATGTAACGTAATATTAGAGTTGCTACATAGCTTTAGCAACCCTCGCTGGCGCCATTGTATCGATAATCGTCGCCATTCACCTTCCCTGTTATTCAAGCACAAAGATGCGCATTTAATAATTATTGAATTAAATCAACACCTAATTGCTGTATCAATGTCATTTTATCCAAATATGTAATGTTTGATAGTTTATCACAATGAATGTATAATACACCATCCTTTGTGTAAAAATCAAAGCAACATTTTCTAATATGATTAGTAAGTATTGCAAGAACAGAATAGGTTAGTTGTATACTTTAACTTACCTCAAAACTATTTTAATAAACAAATAATTCCTGTCATTCAAAAACCACCTAAGTCAGCATCATTTCTCAAACTTTAATGCCTGATCCAAACTATACAATCGGGTATTTAAATGTTGATACTTACAATTAATATCAAAGCCAGAGATACCGGCCACTAAAATTACAAGTTCTCTAAATAACATTTCCATTAAACTTTTTTCTTATGTAATTTTGTGTCCTTGAAGAAATTCGTCAACTTTAAATATTAAGCATTTGATTTTTTTTATAATTTTTACAATTTCATAACTGTAGTACTATCACTACATTATTACCAATACATTTGGTAACTGTGCGATTTCACAAATTACGCACTGCTGTGCGTAATGAAGCATTCACGCACTATCAAACGTCCACGAAAAAGCTGAGCGTTACGTTAACTCTACATGAAGTTATATAAGCCTAGAAACGTCATTTTTCTTTATTTATAACTTTACAAAACATTTGTTTTTATATTTTTGTCAACAACAATTGTCAAGCTATGTTTGCTAGATGTCTATTTGATTATCTCTGCTCGAGGCAGCTAAGACCAATTCGTTGCTGTTATTTTAATTATTAACAAATATAACTGCGGCAGCAACGTACTCCATGTGGCTTCGAGTAGACAAACGAACAAATCTTAATTTTACCAGAGTTTTTGTAATTTTACATGATGCCGAGCAATTGACATACGACCATTCTTTCTTGACAGCTAGGAACTAGTTTATAGAGAAGAAGTAAATTCGGGTCATTTTATATTCTATTTTTAATTTTCACAAAAATAACAGTATTTACCTTCATCCCAAAGCCGTTTTCTTTTGAGTACTATTAAAAAATGTTTCCTATATTTACTAAATAAACTATTCCACAGTGTTATCTTCGAGATATGTGAAAATGATACTGTTTTAGAAAGATATTCACCATATGAATCCAAAAAGCAAATAATTTGTCAATGCTTTAATTTACTGCAAAAATTACAGTAATTCTTTTCTTCATTGTCAGTATTCACAACACAATAAAAACAAAAACCTCAAGTTCAAAAATCTGCCAAAAAGCATGATGGAGTATTAGAGTTACTGGGGGCTATAAATGACATATTTTTACTAACTTCATCGTGTATCCATGAACTATGGACACACTAAATACTTGCTGCAACATTTTTAACATATTGCGGCATTTATTTAATTAATAAAAAATTAAAATAAATATCGATGATTAACTGCGAGGTTTAAAAATGGAATATTTTTCAAAAACGGCCAATAATTAGTTAAAGATGATGAAATAATTGGAAAATCAAGCACCATGAAAAAGTAGAATAATTACTACTAATTACTAATCACTGAATCACAAATCTCCCATAGAGAAGTTGATATTTCATATAATTCATGAAAAATAATGTTCGCTGACATTTGGGGCAATAAACAAGTGACAGAAATTTGTTCCACAATTATTTAATTTTCAACAAAAACAATTACTTCGTAAAGAAATCCGCGACCAAATATCAATACCTCAACATTGCTCCGACGCATTTAAACAGTTGTATAATTATGGTATCGAAACCAACGCCTAATGACCAAGACCAAAAAAGGTTTATCCAGTTCGATCAAATTTTAAAGTTCTGGCAATTTTCTTTGTTTATGATGGTATTATTTTCATTTAAATTGTTTGGCATGAAGCTATTCGTAGAATATGGTCAGAGATTTGTGGAAGCATCATTGATGCAAGTTATGCCATGGCAATGCATCAGCTTATATGACATTACCTGTTTGAAATTTCTATCCATAAATAACATGCTGATGATATCACGACTATCGTATCCATCAAACCTTATGCAGTAATTCTTCTTGTCTCAAAAACGATAAAAAACAAAAGGACGACGTTTTACGAGAGCTGAAAGTATAAAACAACAATCGCCAAGTACACTTAAGGCTACACCAGAAAGTACTTTCCAGAACTGCTTTGGAGATTGGAAAATCGTTGTGAAAGATATGTTATTTTTGATTAAGGTTTCTTTGAAGAATACATCGCCAATATAGATTCCTTGAAGTAATCAATCTATTCTTGTATGTTGTACAATCCGAAATCGCTTGCAAGAAATGCGGCATTTTTGCCTTAAAAATACAGTGAGTGGGACACGGTATACGCAACTATGCTCCTAAAGACAATAACAGACGTCTATACATTTTAATATAATGTAATATAGTTTTTGCAATATACAATTCAAAGCAGTTTAAATTAATCGATTTTATTAAAAGTGCAAAACTGTTACAGCAAGAGTAACCATACATTTAAAAATATATTAAAAAATAATAAATATAAATAATAGAATGTATCGCCGGCTTCGATAGTTCAATGGTTCATGTTTTCCTAAAGATCGCGGTCTGTAATTTTTCAGCAGAAAATAATTTATAAGATCTTGGTGCTTTTCAAATAACGAAGTACAATCGAAGGCACGTTAAAATTCTTGTTGAGTTTGATACATCTTCAGGTTTGGTAAAATTCTAGAAGATGTGCCGAATTGTCCATAGTAGTTGAAGAAATACAAATAAGCAACGTTTTTTATATTATTGTATAAATGCGTGTAGTGTTCCCTAGTACGTACAAAAATTGAAGAAAATATCCTTGGGTTATAGAAGATGAGAGTATTCAGAAAGAATGGGCACATTTTTAGAAAGAAAATTTTTTTCGAGGCGTTCGGGAATGGAACACGGGCTTCCAGATTTGCAGTCTGACATGTCTAACCATTATACCACCGCCCCAAGCTCCGGTTCCTCTGCAAAGTTTTCTTCGAATGTGCCATATGTAATGGTTTAGACACGCCAGAGTACAAATCTTGAAGCCCTGGTTCGATCCCCGGTCGCCTCTAAAAATTTTTCTAAAATTGTGTCCATTCTTTTCTGAATACTCTCATCCCCTATTTGTCTCCTGTATCGCAATTAGGTATTTTGAGCGTGTATTAATTAATTTAATTAATACACAACACCTTTCCTTAATTTTCATCCTTGGGTTATTTTAAGAAGGATCATATATACTAAATTACTTCGTTTTCAAAATGCACCATGCCGAAGGTGAAAAATTAAATACGAAAATTTCGAAAGTATAAAACACTGGGAGACATTTAATTAAAATTTTGCGTGCATACGTGTAATATTAACAAATTATTTTCCAGTACTTATTTAACATTTTCAGACTCGTAAAGGGTGTGCGTATAAGATAGTCATATGATGTTTTTGATAGGGAATGGTACCTCACTATTTTCAGTGTGGTACATTGTTTCATGTAAGTTTAACAATATTTTCAAAAACCTTAAATTATATTGAAGCAATGAGACCCTTTTGAATTAAATAATAAAATAGTAGTGATAGTAGGATTGGTAGGTAACAGTGGGCTGGTGTGGATACTGTAGAGTGCTGGGAGTTTTGATGAAGGGCGGTGGTAATGGGAGGGGTTAGTGTATGTGTGCATGCAGTGGTTGTGAAGGTGGAGGTTTGTTAGTGGGTTTTGCCTACCCCGCTAAGGGAATGGCGTGATGGGTAGTAGTA